>CM053027.1:271083517-271168981 GCA_028564925.1 Lithobates sylvaticus | reverse complement strand
TGACAGCCATGGCGTTCGGCGCCAGCGGGGCTTCTGGTCTAAATAGTGTGCGTGGTCCTAATGTCGGGAAACCCATGCAGGCTGCTAGTAAGTGATCCTCTTCTGCTCACCACAGCCTCCATGAGTGTCCTTTAGACACATAATGCCTGCAGCCCCGGCACCCAGGGCGTTAAGTAAATTAAGAGGATTTACCTCTATCCCTTGCTACCATGCTGCAGAGGAGGACCCTTTATCTCTGTGTAAAAGCAATGGTCACTTTGCAAGGGTCTGACTATACCCTGCTCAGTCAGACCAATTCTTCTGCATTCAGAAAAGCCCACCTGATGAGTAGAGAGCTCTAGCTGTAACTGAACAGAGTTCACTGCCAATGTTATTGTGTACCCTGTAAAAATTGATTTGTCCCAGAATGAAATGTTTTCTGCATTGCAGGATTTTCTGAATATGTGCCAGGATCTTCTCCCTTCACAAGGCAGCCTTTACCCATACATTTTCAAGGGTCTTACCTGTCCATGATGCACAAAATGTGAATCTTTCATATAGCAGTATGTATGGTAAAAGTATGGTGTAAAGCTGAAGAGTCTTATTATGTTAGTGAAGTGCTGCACCCAGAAGAACCACCATATTGTTACAACAACATACCTGAAACTTGTATACAGGTTTTATTAAGCAGGAAAATTCCTGAAACGGAATTAAGGTTGGACAATGACAACACAAAATTTCATATGACACAATTCAGTGTACAGTGTACAGTGTAGATACGTTAACACCATGTATTCCCCAGGGCCGCATGTGAAATAGCCTGACTGGAAACACACTAGACAGGCAAAAGGGAATGACATGAAAACCCATAACTGTAAAGTTACACTGGGCTAAAACCTCAAAGACAGCACCAATAGCAATATTAACAGTAGGGCAGCCTAACTACTGCTAATTCGTCCTACATAGCCATTGGCCAAACAACTCCCCTCACTAAAGAGTACTCTTTGTCCCAGCAGGGGAATTTGTAATACTTGGGATAGTGAAAGTAGTCATTACCTAGCAGAACTCCTATACAGCAGGGGGTGTATGCTTCTCACTGATCTGGCAAAGGCCAGTGGATCACTTCTGGATTGCTCTTCCACTCAGGGTGTTCATAAAATGAGACAAAGTTGCAGCCCCTGGACAAAGTCAGGAAGATGATGATCCACTTCTGATGGCTAAAATGCCCTGTGTTCTGCCACTGAAGGTCTCTGCAAACAATCTCTCTGCAACTCTGGAACAACAGCACATAGTCCTTTCACTGTGATCAGTTGCTTACAGCTCAGTCTGGCCTTCAACACACTCTGTAACAGTTTAACAGTCTCTAGAACAATAGCAGTCTCTCTGTGACATAGACTTACCTGGTCAGAACAGCTAGCAAAACTGTAGTGGCAGTACAGTACATGTGGTAACTTGTGCGCTCGTGGTCTGGATCTGAACAGTAAAACATACCCTGGAATTCATAAAGACCGGCGCAGGAAGATTTTACAAAAGTGTCTCTCACGCATTCTAAAAGTAGTGAAGAATATGCAAAATTCACATACCTGTCTAGAACACGTACCATACTTGAATTTGGCTCATGCTATGTCACTTTTAGAAAGTTTTTCTCTCAGTATGCCAAAAGAGAGGTCGTCTTAATTAGCTCCCCTTTTTTACATTTGGTGCTTTCAGTGTGACCAAGAGTGGCAAATTTTAGAACTGCCTGAATTTTGTGCACAAGTCACTGTCAAAACCAAAAGTGTCACAAATGCTTCATGAATTTGGTGTAATACATTAACAAGAGGGTTTAACGCAAGAAAAGTGGCACAGAAGGTTTTTTTTTTTTTTTTTAATTCCCCCATAGTCTTCTCACCTTCTGAAGATCAGCCTCTCCTGCAGTCCCTGGCAGCAGAATCCAGTCCTCTCTAGGCTCAATTCTATTGCTGGTCCCAGCCACTTTCCCTCTCCCCCAAACTACTGACAGCTCTCTACAGCAGCCACCCTCACACCCACTCAACCTCTTGGTTCTAGCTGCCCTTCTTGCTGTACGATGGGTTTACCCTTTCTTTTGCCCCATTGCTAGGGTCGGACTTAGTGCTTAGGTGGGCTGCAGACAATGAGAGTCCTGTGCTTTGGCAGTAGCCAATGATGTTCTTCTCCGCTCTCCTCTCTCTCTCCCTACTTTCCTTCACTGACAGGGAGGGAGCAACAGTCTGTAAGGCTGGGTAGGAATGCTTTGCAGATGGCTTAAAGGAGAAGTATGGCCAAAGCTCTTTTGGCCATGCTTTGCCTGTAGGTCACAGAAGTGCATTTAGTTGTGCAATCCTGTGACCCAGAATCAGCCGACAGTGGGCTGATTAGCCCACTGTTGGCTGATGTCACAGAGCCAGGTCAGGCTCTGCAGGGATCCCGGCTATAATGTTGAGATCTACCCAGATGCCTGACCGGCAGCTGGCTCAGGCTCTCAACAAGCTAAGAGCCTGAGCCAGCCTCTCCTGCCCCCTCCAGAGTCTGGCGCTCCAGTGAGCCCTGAAGAGGCAAGTGGTTTGATATTGAGCTGTAAATAATGGTCTGCTTCCCTGACACATGGGTACTGAGATAATTAGTATGGAATTCAGGACTTCTTTTGGAAATGCAACTGAGAAATGAGGACAGAGATTTTATTGATAGGGAAACTTTCTGTCCCCAGCAGGTAAAAATAAATGTAAAGGATGTGTTTCTAAGGACTTGGTTAATGGGGTGGTTAACACATTTAGAGATTTTGGTACTAAATATCTAACAGTAGATAGAACTTGTCATGTCTTGTGGCTAATGCTCAGAGTTTACATTACAATACAAGTTGTGAGCTCTTGACAGCTCTTGCCTTATATTATACAATTTTCTTTCTCAATTTTCTTTAGATTAACCTTAAACTATAGTGCAAGGGCCTGACTGATTACATACAAATTGAAAGTGTTTAGGTTTGACCTCATATTATATGGTTTTGGTAAATCTAAAGGAAAATTGTACAAAAACATTGTATAGTTAGGCAACTACATGGCAAATGAGGTTTAATGTAGAAAAATGTAAAATAATGCATCTGGGTGGCAAAAATATGAATGCAATCTATACACTGGGGGGAGAACCTCTGGGTGAATCTAGGATGGAAAGAGACCTGGGGGTCATAGTAGATGACAGGCTCAGCAATGGCATGCAATGCCAAGCTGCTGCAAGCAAAGTAAACAGAAAATTGGCATGCATTACAAAGGGGATTAACTCCATAGATAGAACGATTAATCTCCCACTCTAAAAGACTCTGGTCCAGCCGTACCTGGAGTATGCCGTCCAGTTCTGGGTACCAGTCCTCAGGAAGGATGTGCTGGAACTGGAGAGAGTCCAGAGAAGGGCAAAAAAAAATAATAAAGGGACTGGAGGACATTAGTTATGAGGAAAGGTTACGAGAACTCAGGAGAAGAGACGCTTGAAGAGACGTTTGAAAGGAAATAGGATTTTAATGTACAAATTTTCTGCGAAAGGAAATTTAATAAGACATGCGGTCATTCACTAAAATTAGAAGAAAAACAGTTTAACCTTAAACCGCGTAGAGGGTTCTTTACTGTAAGAGCAGTAAGGATGTGGAATTCTCATCCACAGGCAGTGGTTTCAGCAGGGAGCATCGATAAATTAAAAAAAATATTAGATAAGCACCTGAATGACCACAACATACAGGGATATAGAATGTAATACTGACATAAAATCACACACATTGGTTGGACTTGATGGACTTGTATATTTTTTCAACCTCTCCTACTATGTAACTATGGCCAGCCTTTGACTTTGTTGTGATTACAAAACACAGTTCAGGGATTCAAATGTCTGTGAAATAACTAAATCTTGGTAGAAACTGTGAAATAACTATTCCAAGGTTTATACTATACAGGAAACACTGAGTAGGAAAGAGTGGCAATGGAGTTGCTATTTACAATCAAGAACAGCATCAAACTAACAATAATTTAGAAAATAAATGAACTACTTGAAACCCTCTCAGCCTGCCTGTAACCAATGGCATTGAAGGGAGTGGTTTTAATTATCGTTGACGTCAAAATGCCAGACATTAACTGAAGTCTTCCAACTGCATTAAAGTGGGGGGACACCCTAAAAAAAAAAAAAAAAGCATTAATATTCTGGAAAAAAAAAAAAAAAAAAAAATATTTTTTTTTTACCTGATCCGAAATCCCTGTCGCTAGGCAGTCTTCCTAATATGCCTCCTTCCTACGCCACGGTGATCTTCGTTCTTCTGTCCTCTGCCGCGTTGTCTTCTGGGTAATAGGGCGCGCTGTGTTATTGGAACTGTGTGTTCCCTAACACAGCGTGTCCCATTCACAAAGCGCAGCGCGACTCGCGCATGCGCAGTAGGAAACGGGCAGTGAAGCCGTAGTCTTCACTGCCTGTTTCCCTTACTGAGGATGGCGGCGCTGGGACCGGAGCGCCGAGGGACATCTCGGCCTCCACGACCGACATCGCGGGCGCCCTGGGAGGGTAAGTGTACTTATTAAAAGTCAGCAGCTACTTTTTTTTTTTTAGCTGCTGACTTTTAAAAAAACATTTTTTTAGCTGAAACACCCCTTTTAACAAGCAGAAGCAGATATACAGTATGTTGAATGCATTGAATAGGGTTTCTTTAAAACTGTAAAAAGAGAAGATCATATTCAATACCTGCCACTTTCAAATGCAGATTGATTGTCTGATGTTGAGTAGTGATAAGTGAACCTGCTTGGATTCGCTTCCTGCATATGAGGTGAATTTTGAAAATCAGTTCTGTTCATTTTTGAGTATAATAGTTAAGGGATTGACAAACAGTGGGCATGGGTAGCTGTGCACTGAGAGCATTGATATGTACAAATACTCACAAAAAAATTAATTAATAATTAATAATAAAAATCACTCAGCAGGGAGAAGGCTTCCCATTTTATATGACTTTGGGGGCAATATGAGGAAAACGGCAATTCTTAAAATCAGAGGCGGCTCTCTAATTAGGCAAATTAGGCGGTCGCCTTAGGCCTCGCACTCCCAGGGGCCTCATGGCCTCCTAATTTGCCTGATGTGTGTGGGAGTTGGAGGGAATGTCCACTTGAATTATTTTTCCCCGTTTTGGGCATGCGTGGGTCTTGGATTTGCCTAAGGCCTCACAAAGCCTAGAGCCGCCTCTGCTTAAAATGAAATGTTTCGCCAAGCAAGCCTAGCCTACTGGTACATGACTGCCTCCGGGAATGTTCATTGACCAGGAAATACAGAAGGCTGAAGAAAGGAAAAACAAAAAACTCCCTGTGGTTCCAAGAGTTCAGTTGTCACTGGGACTGGTGTGTCACAGGAACATAGTCCATCACACATGAAGATGGGTAAGTTCAGCTTGCAGGCAGAGACATGGTCACCAAACAGGCAAATGACTGGTCCAGACAACAGGCATAAACATGGTTAATAAATAGGCCAGAGTAAGTACAGGCCGCAGGCAGAGGCAACACTGCACTGGTGGGGCGGTGATCAGGAACATTGTTGCTGGCTACACTGGTCTATTGACACTGGGGGCTAGTGTGGAAGCAATCAGGAAAGCTGGAACTGGTGTGAGGATAATCAGGGACACGTGAGATTTGAGGATATCCAGTGTTGTTTAATGATGTTACATATGGTTCTGTAGTCATTATTGTAACTGGTAATACATCTTACTTGGGAACCCATAGAGCATTCCTTCTTGACATTCTCTTGTTCATTCAGAAAAATCTTATATATGCCTTATCAAGGAGTTCATCTGGGTAAACTTTCTCCTTAAATTTACCAAGGAGATCCCTACTTTGTGAAACATAATCTTAGACCTTGGTACAATTTCTCTTGAGACAGTGAAACTGACCCTTAGGTATATTCTTTTCCCAAGAGGGATGGTGGCAACTACCATATTGCAAATATCAGTTACCCACTCTCGGTGTACAATGTTTTTTGTAATAATACACCCATCATCATGTGTTAATTCTAGATCCAAGAATATCAAATTTGTGGGATTACATGTGTAAAAGTCACACCCAACCTGTGACAGACCTAACCAGGACAGAGGCTTTTGGAGGGGACTGCAGGCTAGCCTCTTACCCACTGACTATGGGCCCTGGCATTTAAGATAGCATTGCTATTTGGGAGGTGTGTGCCTGGGGGACACTTGAATTTGTCTTGTTTCTGATTCAAGTTCATGTCTCCCCAAAACACACAGACTCTGGGAGTTTAGGCCTGGGATAGGTGGGTATTCAGAGGAACGTACCCTGAGGACCAGTAATCCGTTCCATGGGGAATTCAAGGGAAAGGGGTCAGATGTGAGATAAAAAGGTGGAAAAATGACATGGTACAGAGGTGGGTGTCTCCACAAGGAAGAATCAGCTACCGTGTGGAGCAGGGTCAATATCCTTAACGTTGATCTGCTAATCTCCTGAGGGGAGAAGAGCAGAGAACATTTAAATTGTGAGTTGCCTAGCCTTCACCCAGGCCGCCCATATTTTGTCGAAATTCTGGGGGCAGTTCCGACCCATGTAGGTGAGTTTATACAGGGGTAGTATCGCATTTACCTGGGCTCGCCACGCTTTTACCGTAGGGGGATATGATAGCTTCCATCTGAACAAGATCTCTTTCCTGGCATAGTAAGCTGTGTAAAACAGTTTGGTATGTTTGTTGGTTGCCAAGTTATCCGTTATTCCAAGGAGAAACACCATTGGGTCCACATCTAGGTGTAATCCCGCCACCCCATTTATATCCTGTATAACCGCACTCCACTAAGTCTGGAGGATTGGGCATGACCACGCTACATGAAAGAATGTTCCCACCGACTGTCTGCACTTAAGACACGTATCCTCAACTCCCAGATAGATAGTTGATAGTCTATGAGGGGTATAGTATGCTCTATGTAGAAATTTTAGTTGTACAAACCTATCTCTTGCTGAGATCATAAGGGGAATGCATTGCATCCATTTGTTGAATAGTGAGAGCATTTTAGAGGCGTCTTTACCGGTAAGTCTGAAATATATGTAAGATAGCGTACGATCTATGTCGGAGGCCGTAAGTAGGGATTCAACTGAATGCATGGCAAGGTTTATCCCATAAAGGGAACTGCACACAAGCCGCGTGTCTAAGCTTTATATACCTGAAGAACATCCAGGGTGGTAGTTGATGTTTGCTTTTCAGGTCTGCAAAGGAGAGGAGATGCCCCTCCTTATTAGGGATGGGCCCGGTGCTCGATGCGAACCCACGTTCGCATCGAGCACCGGGCGTTCGCTCGCTCGGCGAGCCCAGAACTATTTTGGCCGCTCGCATCACGTTCGTGTGATGCGAGCGGCCCCGCAATGCATTGCGGCCGGCGCGGCCGGCGCAGTGCATTGCTGGCTGATGATTGGCCAAGCATGCACTGTGACCCCGCATGCTTGGCCAATCACAGCCCCGGAAACTCGAAGAGCCATAATTGGCTACAGGCAGGACGCCTGTAGCCAATTACAGCTCAGGGGCTGTAGTACACGCCCCCCCCTATAAAAGGCCGCCACGCCGTCTGCGCCGGTCACATGCTGTTCCGGCGCAGATTGAGCAGGCTGATTCTGTGACACTCTGCTGGATTTAGTTAGGTAGAGAGATTCACTTACAGAGATTGAGTTAGATAGATTCAGTTACAAAGATTGATTGAGAAAGAGGGGCTTGTAGTGTGTTCGTGGCAGGCAGGCAGAGCTCCTATATTTTGTTACCAGAAGCACCTATAGGACTTGTAGTGTGTTCGTGGCAGGCAGGCAGAGCTCCTATATTTTGTTACCAGAAGCACCTATAGGACTTGTAGTGTGTTCGTGGCAGGCAGGCAGAGCTCCTATATTTTGTTACCAAAAGCACCTATAGGACTTGTAGTGTGTTCGTGGCAGGCAGGCAGAGCTCCTATATTTTGTTACCAGAAGCACCTATAGGACTTGTAGTGTGTTCGTGGCAGGCAGGCAGAGCTCCTATATTTTGTTCCCAGAAGCACCTATAGGACTTGTAGTGTGTTCGTGGCAGGCAGGCAGAGCTCCTATATTTTGTTCCCAGAAGCACCTATAGGACTTGTAGTGTGTTAGTCCCATCACACACACAGAGCTATATTTTGTTCCCAGAAGCACCTATAGGACTTGAAGTGTGTTAGTCCCATCACACACACAGAGCTATATTTTGTTCCCAGAAGCACCTATAGGACTTGAAGTGTGTTAGTCCCATCACACACACAGAGCTATATTTTCTTCCCAGAGGCACCTATAGGACTTGAAGTGTGTTAGTCCCATCACACACACAGAGCTATATTTTGTTCCCAGAGGCACCTATAGGACTTGAAGTGTGTTAGTCCCATCACACACACAGAGCTATATTTTGTTCCCAGAAGCACCTATAGGACTTGAAGTGTGTTAGTCCCATCACACACACAGAGCTATATTTTGTTCCCAGAAGCACCTATAGGACTTGAAGTGTGTTAGTCCCATCACACACACAGAGCTATATTTTGTTCCCAGAAGCACCTATAGGACTTGAAGTGTGTTAGTCCCATCACACACACAGAGCTATATTTTCTTCCCAGAAGCACCTATAGGACTTGAAGTGTGTTAGTCCCATCACACACACAGAGCTATATTTTGTTCCCAGAGGCACCTATAGGACTTGAAGTGTGTTAGTCCCATTACACACACAGAGCTATATTTTCTTCCCAGAAGCACCTATAGGACTTGAAGTGTGTTAGTCCCATCACACACACAGAGCTATATTTTCTTCCCAGAAGCACCTATAGGACTTGAAGTGTGTTAGTCCCATCACACACACAGAGCTATATTTTGTTCCCAGAAGCACCTATAGGACTTGAAGTGTGTTAGTCCCATCACACACACAGAGCTATATTTTGTTCCCAGAAGAACCTATAGGACTTGAAGTGTGTTAGTCCCATCACACACACAGAGCTATATTTTGTTCCCAGAAGCACCTATAGGACTTGAAGTGTGTTAGTCCCATCACACACACAGAGCTATATTTTGTTCCCAGAAGCACCTATAGGACTTGAAGTGTGTTAGTCCCATCACACACACAGAGCTATATTTTGTTCCCAGAAGAACCTATAGGACTTGAAGTGTGTTAGTCCCATCACACACACAGAGCTATATTTTGTTCCCAGAAGCACCTATAGGACTTGAAGTGTGTTAGTCCCATCACACACACAGAGCTATATTTTGTTCCCAGAAGCACCTATAGGACTTGAAGTGTGTTAGTCCCATCACACACACAGAGCTATATTTTGTTCCCAGAAGAACCTATAGGACTTGAAGTGTGTTAGTCCCATCACACACACAGAGCTATATTTTGTTCCCAGAAGCACCTATAGGACTTGAAGTGTGTTAGTCCCATCACACACACAGAGCTATATTTTGTTCCCAGAAGCACCTATAGGACTTGAAGTGTGTTAGTCCCATCACACACACAGAGCTATATTTTGTTCCCAGAAGCACCTATAGGACTTGAAGTGTGTTAGTCCCATCACACACACAGAGCTATATTTTGTTCCCAGAAGCACCTATAGGACTTGAAGTGTGTTAGTCCCATCACACACACAGAGCTATATTTTGTTCCCAGAGGCACCTATAGGACTTGAAGTGTGTTAGTCCCATCACACACACAGAGCTATATTTTCTTCCCAGAAGCACCTATAGGACTTGAAGTGTGTTAGTCCCATCACACACACAGAGCTATATTTTGTTCCCAGAAGCACCTATAGGACTTGAAGTGTGTTAGTCCCATCACACACACAGAGCTATATTTTGTTCCCAGAGGCACCTATAGGACTTGAAGTGTGTTAGTCCCATCACACACACAGAGCTATATTTTCTTCCCAGAAGCACCTATAGGACTTGAAGTGTGTTAGTCCCATCACACACACAGAGCTATATTTTCTTCCCAGAAGCACCTATAGGACTTGAAGTGTGTTAGTCCCATCACACACACAGAGCTATATTTTGTTCCCAGAAGCACCTATAGGACTTGAAGTGTGTTAGTCCCATCACACACACAGAGCTATATTTTGTTCCCAGAAGCACCTATAGGACTTGAAGTGTGTTAGTCCCATCACACACACAGAGCTATATTTCGTTCCCAGAAGCACCTATAGGACTTGAAGTGTGTTAGTCCCATCACACACACAGAGCTATATTTTGTTCCCAGAAGCACCTATAGGACTTGAAGTGTGTTAGTCTCATCACACACACAGAGCTATATTTTGTTCCCAGAAGCACCTATAGGACTTGAAGTGTGTTAGTCCCATCACACAGAGATCCTATATTTTGTTCCCAGAAGCAACTATAGGACTTGAAGTGTGTTAGTCCCATCACACAGACCTTTATTTTCTTCCCAGAAGCACCTATAGGACTTGAAGTGTGTTAGTCCCATCACACAGAGCTCCTCTATTTTCTTTGCAGAAGCACCCATAGGACTTCTAGTGTGTTAGTGGCATCACACAGAGCTCCTATATATTCTTCTCAGCAGCACCCACAGGACTTCTAGTGTGTTAGTGGCATCACACAGAGCTCCTCTATTTTCTTTGCAGAAGCACCCACAGGACTTCTAGTGTGTTAGTGGCATCACACAGAGCTCCTCTATTTTCTTAGCAGAAGCACCCATAGGACTTCTAGTGTGTTAGTGGCATCACACAGAGCTCCTCTATTTTCTTTGCAGAAGCACCCACAGGACTTCTAGTGTGTTAGTGGCATCACACAGAGCTCCTCTATTTTCTTTGCATAAGCACCCACAGGACTTCTAGTGTGTTAGTGGCATCACACAGAGCTCCTCTATTTTCTTTGCAGAAGCACCCATAGGACTTCTAGTGTGTTAGTGGCATCACACAGAGCTCCTCTATTTTCTTTGCAGAAGCACCCACAGGACTTCTAGTGTGTTAGTGGCATCACACAGAGCTCCTCTATTTTCTTTGCATAAGCACCCACAGGACTTCTAGTGTGTTAGTGGCATCACACAGAGCTCCTCTATTTTCTTTGCAGAAGCACCCATAGGACTTCTAGTGTGTTAGTGGCATCACACAGAGCTCCTCTATTTTCTTTGCAGAAGCACCCACAGGACTTCTAGTGTGTTAGTGGCATCACACAGAGCTCCTCTATTTTCTTTGCATAAGCACCCACAGGACTTCTAGTGTGTTAGTGGCATCACACAGAGCTCCTCTATTTTCTTTGCAGAAGCACCCATAGGACTTCTAGTGTGTTAGTGGCATCACACAGAGCTCCTATATATTCTTCTCAGCAGCACCCACAGGACTTCTAGTGTGTTAGTGGCATCACACAGAGCTCCTCTATTTTCTTTGCAGAAGCACCCACAGGACTTCTAGTGTGTTAGTGGCATCACACAGAGCTCCTCTATTTTCTTTGCAGAAGCACCCACAGGACTTCTAGTGTGTTAGTGGCATCACACAGAGCTCCTCTATTTTCTTAGCAGAAGCACCCATAGGACTTCTAGTGTGTTAGTGGCATCACACAGAGCTCCTCTATTTTCTTTGCAGAAGCACCCACAGGACTTCTAGTGTGTTAGTGGCATCACACAGAGCTCCTCTATTTTCTTTGTATAAGCACCCACAGGACTTCTAGTGTGTTAGTGGCATCACACAGAGCTCCTCTATTTTCTTTGCAGAAGCACCCATAGGACTTCTAGTGTGTTAGTGGCATCACACAGAGCTCCTCTATTTTCTTTGCAGAAGCACCCACAGGACTTCTAGTGTGTTAGTGGCATCACACAGAGCTCCTCTATTTTCTTTGCATAAGCACCCACAGGACTTCTAGTGTGTTAGTGGCATCACACAGAGCTCCTCTATTTTCTTTGCAGAAGCACCCATAGGACTTCTAGTGTGTTAGTGGCATCACACAGAGCTCCTATATATTCTTCTCAGCAGCACCCACAGGACTTCTAGTGTGTTAGTGGCATCACACAGAGCTCCTCTATTTTCTTTGCAGAAGCACCCACAGGACTTCTAGTGTGTTAGTGGCATCACACAGAGCTCCTCTATTTTCTTTGCAGAAGCACCCACAGGACTTCTAGTGTGTTAGTGGCATCACACAGAGCTCCTCTATTTTCTTTGCATAAGCACCCACAGGACTTCTAGTGTGTTAGTGGCATCACACAGAGCTCCTCTATTTTCTTTGCAGAAGCACCCATAGGACTTCTAGTGTGTTAGTGGCATCACACAGAGCTCCTATATATTCTTCTCAGCAGCACCCACAGGACTTCTAGTGTGTTAGTGGCATCACACAGAGCTCCTCTATTTTCTTTGCAGAAGCACCCATAGGACTTCTAGTGTGTTAGTGGCATCACACAGAGCTCCTATATATTCTTCTTAGCAGCACCCACAGGACTACCGACTACAATGGCTGGAAGACCGCCAAGGGGAGGCAGAGCGTGCAGAGCCAAGAACACAGGGCAGGCAGGCTCTGTTTCTAGTGGACGTGGCCGTGGACGTGGACGTGGTCGTGCATCGTCATCAGCACGTGGCCATGGGACACGCGCGTCTTTGTTTTCGGCAGCTGAACATGTGGAGCCGCATCATGCTGAAGGCATCCTCTCTCACCCAGGCTCAGGGTACTGACAGAGCATCATCAGCCACCCCTTCCCTAGACCCACCATGTCCTCCTGAGGAGTCCCCCGAACTCTTTGAGCACAGTGTTGGGTACATGCTCCAGGAGGATGCCCAACGATTCGAAGGCTCGGATGACGATACCCAGCTTGAGGAATCTGGCAGTACTGTTCCACCAGCTGCAGCTTACTGCCAGGTTTGCTCTAGTGGTGAAGAGGGAGGGGATGATGAGGTCACTGACTCCACGTGGGTGCCTCAAGGGAGAGAGGATGAGGAGGAGGACGAGGAGGAGGAGGATGCGGCGTCACATGTCCAACGAGGCAGGATGCCCCCTGGAGGCCAGGTAGAGGCCAGCACAGCAACTGTACAACACCGCAGAGCTCCGCCTGTGCAGGGCGCTGCCTCTGCACGTTATCAGAAAAGTTCTTTGGTGTGGGCCTTTTTTGAGACGAGTGCAGCAGATCGCACCACTGCTATTTGCAATATTTGTCTCAAGCGTATCTCGCGTGGCCAAAACATCAGCCGCTTGGGCACGACAAGCATGACCAGACATATGGCGACCTGCCATGCAGCTCGTTGGCAGGCACACATAAAAGACCCACACCAAAGAACTAAGCGGACCTCTCCTTGCTCCTCCTCAGCTGGGATCTCCATCCCCACTACACCTTCAGTCCTCTCTGAAAGCTGCTCTGAGAGGACTGAAGGTGTAGAATTAGGTGTGTCACAACCAAGTACTTGCAGTACACCGACGTCCGATTGCAGCAGGCAAATTTCCCTGCCCCAGCTGCTGGACCGTAGAAAGAAGTACACTCCCAGCCATCCACATGCCCAGCGGTTGAATGCTAGCCTTGCTAAATTGCTAGCACTTCAACTGCTGCCTTTTCAGTTGGTAGACTCGGCCCCCTTCCGTGAGTTTGTTCAATGTGCGGTTCCTCAGTGGCAGGTTCCCAAACGCCACTTTTTCTCGCGGAAGGCGATTCCGTCTCTCTACCGGCATGTGGAGGGCAATGTCCATGCCTCGCTGGACAGGGCGGTCAGCGGTAAGGTGCATATTACCGCTGACTCATGGTCCAGCAGGCATGGACAGGGACGGTACCTTTCTTTCACGGCCCATTGGGTCACTCTATTGGCAGCTGGGAGGGATGCAGGACAAGGTGAAAACGCGACTACTGCTACTGGTTGTGACACACCCCTCTCCTCCACCCCCTCCTCTTCTTCTTCCTCCAGTGCTCTGTCCTTGGAACCAGCGGTGCTCCGTAGGCGTACAAGGGGCTACGCAAGTACGCAGGCAAAAAGATGCCATGCCGTGCTTGCGCTGGTGTGTTTGGGGGACAGGAGCCACACTGGGCCAGAGGTTCTGGCAGCTCTGCAGGGGCAGGCCGAGAGGTGGTTGACGCCACGTCAGCTTAAGCCAGGAATGGTCGTTTCTGACAATGGCACCAACCTCCTCTCCGCCCTGCGACAGGGGCAGCTCACCCATGTGCCCTGCATGGCTCACGTCCTCAACCTGGTGGTGCAGCGGTTCTTGGGCAGGTTCCCAGGCTTACAGGATGTCCTGAGGCAGGCCAGGAAAGTCTGTGTGCATTTCCGCCGATCTTATAATGCCAGTGCTCGGCTGACTGAGCTGCAAAAGGAGCTGAACCTGCCCAAGAACCGCCTAATATGTGACATGCCCACCAGGTGGAACTCAACGTTGGCCATGCTGCAGCGACTGCACACGCAGCAGAGGGCCATCAATGAGTACCTTTGCGACTACGGCACCAGGACAGGGTCAGGGGAGCTTGGTTTTTTTTCCCCACGTCAGTGGAGCATGATCAGGGATGCATGCACTGTCCTCTCACCATTTGAGGAGGCCACGAGGATGGTGAGCAGTGACAGTGCATGCATCAGTGACACTGTCCCTCTTGTCCACCTGTTGGAGCATACGCTGCGTGGGATAATGGACAGGGCACTTGAGGCAGAACAGAGGCAGGAAGAGGAGGACTTCCTTGCCTCTCAAGGCCCCCTTTATCCGGACAGTGTTCCTTCTGTCCCACCCATCACACAGGAAGAGGATGAGGATGAGGAGGAGGAGGAGGAGGAGGATTGTGTGAGCATGGAGGTGGAGCCTGGCACTCAGCATCAGCAGCAGCAGTCTTTTAGGGATGATGTACAGTCCCAACAAACCAGTGGACTTGTACGTGGCTGGGAGGAGGTGGCTGGCGATCATGTCATCCTCAGTGACCCAGAAGACTCCGGACCGAATGCCTCAGCTAACCTACGCTGCATGGCCTCCCTGATCCTGCAAAGCCTGCGGAAGGATCCTCGTGTTCTTCGGATCAAGGAGAGGGACCATTACTGGCTGGCCACTCTCCTTGATCCGCGGTACAAGGGTAAGGTTGCGGACCTTATCTTGCCGTCGCAGAGGGAGCAGAGGATGAGACATCTCAGGGAGGCCTTGCAGAAAGGTCTGTGCAACGCGTTCCCAGAAACTGGGAGGCTACAAACTCCTGGTCCTGGGCGACGAGTTGCTGAGGCTTCGGTCAGTGGCAGAAGGAGCGGTGGGGAAGGTGGACGTCTGACCGATGCGTTCAGACAATTTTTTAGTCCGCAGCCCCAAGGTATGATCGGTTCCAGCAACCATTGCCAGCGTCTGATATACATGGTGCAGGAATACCTTGGGGCAAGGTCAGACTTGGACACCTTTCCCACCGAAAATCCTCTGGCTTACTGGGTCCTGAGGATGGATCACTGGCCAGAGCTTGCACAGTATGCAATTGAGCTACTTGCCTGTCCTGCCTCCAGCGTTCTTTCCGAACGCACATTCAGTGCTGCTGGAGGATTTGTGACTGATCATAGGGTGCGCCTGTCCACCGCCTCGGTTGATCGACTGACATTCATCAAAATGAATCAGTCTTGGATCACCACCAGCTACCAGGCACCTGAGGCGGATATAACCGAATAATTTTTAATGTCACATCCCTTCAAGACTGCCTATGCTGATGCTGAGTGACTGTCCTCTTATGTTCACTGACTATCCTCTTCCTCCTCCTCAATGATCCATGCCACCACACCAGTGCCTAAGGCACAATTTTTCAGCCCCTGTTTAACAGGGGCGTGTACTTCCAATTTTTTAAAAAAATGCTTCGCAACACGTGTGACTGCTGTGCTCCAAGTACAGTCTCTGTGAGGGGTTGCAGTGTTGTGGCACCAGCACCAGTGCCTAAGGCACAATTTTTCAGCCCCTGTTTAACAGGGGCGGGTACTTACAATTTTTTAAAAAAATGCTTCGCAACACGTGTGACTGCTGTGCTCCAAGTACAGTATCTGTGAGGGCCGGGTTGCAGTGTTGTGGCACCAGCACCAGTGCCTAAGGCACAATTTTTCAGCCCCTGTTTAACAGGGGCGGGTACTTACAATTTTTTAAAAAAATGCTTCGCAACACGTGTGACTGCTGTGCTCCAAGTACAGTATCTGTGAGGGCCGGGTTGCAGTGTTGTGGCACCAGCACCAGTGCCTAAGGCACAATTTTTCAGCCCCTGTTTAACAGGGGCGGGTACTTACAATTTTTTAAAAAAATGCTTCGCAACACGTGTGACTGCTGTGCTCCAAGTACAGTATCTGTGAGGGCCGGGTTGCAGTGTTGTGGCACCAGCACCAGTGCCTAAGGCACAATTTTTCAGCCCCTGTTTAACAGGGGCGGGTACTTACAATTTTTTAAAAAAATGCTTCGCAACACGTGTGACTGCTGTGCTCCAAGTACAGTATCTGTGAGGGCCGGGTTGCAGTGTTGTGGCACCAGCACCAGTGCCTAAGGCACAATTTTTCAGCCCCTGTTTAACAGGGGCGGGTACTTACAATTTTTAAAAAAATGCTTCGCTAAACGTGTGACTGCTGTGCTCCAAGTACAGTATCTGTGAGGGCCGGGTTGCAGTGTTGTGGCACCAGCACCAGTGCCTAAGGCACAATTTTTCAGCCCCTGTTTAACAGGGGCGGGTACTTACAATTTTTTTAAAAAAATGCTTCGCAACACGTGTGACTGCTGTGCTCCAAGTACAGTCTCTGTGAGGGGTTGCAGTGTTGTGGCACCAGCACCAGTGCCTAAGGCACAATTTTTCAGCCCCTGTTTAACAGGGGCGGGTAATTACAAATCTTGATCTAATAGTTCACAGCAGGGCCCATTCCTGCGCCCACCAAGAGTAACTATGAGGGCCTGCAGTCTTGTGGCAACACCGTCCACCACCACCGCCAAAGGCCCAATTTTTCTGCCCTGTTCATCAGGTGCTTGCAATTACAAATCTTGATCTAATAACTCACAACAGGGCCCATTCCTGCGCCCACCAAGAGTAACTGTGAGGGCCTACAGTCTTGTGGCAACACCGTCCACCACCACCGCCAAAGGCCCAATTTTTCTGCCCTGTTCATCAGGTGCTTGCAATTACAAATCTTGATCTAATAACTCACAGCAGGGCCCATTCCTGCGCCCACCAAGAGTAACTATGAGGGCCTACAGTCTTGTGGCAACACCGTCCACCACCACCGCCAAAGGCCCAATTTTTCTGCCCTGTTCATCAGGTGCTTGCAATTACAAATCTTGATCTAATAACTCACAGCAGGGCCCATTCCTGCGCCCACCAAGAGTAACTGTGAGAGCTTACAGTCTTGTGGCAACACCGTCCACCACCACCCCCAATTTTTCTGCCCTGTTCAACAGGTGCATGCAATTACAAATCTTGATCTATTAACTCATAGCAGGGCCCATTCCTGTGCCCACCAGTCTTGTGGCTACACCAACATCTAATAGGGCAAATTTCTGCAGAGTATATACGCCAGGCCCCTACTTTCAAACATCCAACTTACAAACGACTCCTACTTGCAAATGGAAAGAGAAAACAGGAAGTGAGAGGAAATCTACCCCTAGGAAGGGAAATTCTATCCTGTTAGATTTAATTTGGGAAAAAGGTATCTCCTCTCTACTGATACTTTATCACCAATCCTTGTTTCAATTAAAACCCCACTTTTCCAAAAACATTTGTCATTGGGACGGAAAGTGAGGTGACATGTTCTGAACAGATGTGCAAAGACAGCAAATGTTACAGGGGTGATAACCCCTCCCTATGTTCTCCAAAAAGCTTAAAAATAGATTTTTTTGGGATGGAGCTACACTTCATAATGTACCTGTTCAGATTCTACTTAAGAACAAACCTAAAGCCGCAAGTGGTTTTAAATGGCTTCTTTTTTTCCTTTACAAATGTCATTTTGTGCAAGGACAGTTCTAAACACGGGAAACACATGCCACTTCACAGGCATACTTTAGACACCCCCCAGGTACCATATTTAAAGGAAAATTTCACTTTTTTTTTTTCACTTTATGCATCATTAAAATGACTGCTCCCGAAAAAACGTTAGTTTTTAAAAGTTCTTTTTGCATTGATATATGTCCCCTGGGGCAGGACCCGGGTCCCCAAACCTGTTTTATGACATTAACATGCATATTGGCCGTTGTAATTAGCACTTTTGATTTCGAACGTTCGCGTCCATTATAACGTATAGGGTTCGAAAATTTGCGCGAACTTTCGGTCCGTTCGAAGGTTCTGGTTCGAACCGAACCCGGGGGTGTTCGGCTCATCCCTACTCCTTATAAATTTGGCGCAAGTCCGGACTTCTTACCCCACAGTGGGGTATATGGGGAGATGGTATTGTGGTCACTAAGATAAGTAGATACCTGTTGCCAAACCCTAACCGTCGTTTTCATGGGTACAGTGACTTGGGGACTATACCTAGGGCCTCTAAATACCAGATTGCTAAGCTCAGAATACGAACCTAGAATCGCAGCCTCTAGGTTGATCGCCGGGTTGGTGTTATCTTGTGTGAACCACCAGCGCGCAGAAACCAGTACAGCCGCCCCCATTAGTATTTCTTAACCACTTCGCATCCGGCCGTAGCCGAATGACGGCCACAGCGCGGATGCCAAATCCCGGGAGGCCGTCATATGACGGCCTCCCCTTTCCTCGTTCCCTGTGCGCGCTCACGAGCGCGCAGCAGGGAAATTCTGTGTTGGCCGTGTCCCTCGGACACGGCCAATCACAGATCGCTGTAAACGGCCAATAACAGCGGCCGTTTACAGCGCGATCGCCCTGGCCAATGAGAGATGATCTCATATGTAAACATATGAGATCATCTCTCAGCGCCGCTCCTCCTCCTCACACAGAGACAGCGTGTGAGGAGGGGGAGATGAACGGCTGCAGCGCCGTAAGTGTTGTACAAAAAAAAAAAAAAAAAAATGCCATCTGTGCCCACTAGCACCAATGTCATCTGTCCCTAATGTCATCTGTCCCTAATGTCATCTGTCCCTAATGTCATCTGTCCCCAATGACATCCGCCAGTGCCATCCGCCAGTGCCATCCGCAAGTGCCATCCGCAAGTGCCATCCGCAAGTGCCATCCGCCAGTGCCATCCCCAGTGCCATCGCCAGTGCCATCGCCAGTGCCATCCCTAGTGCCATCCCCAGTGCCATCCCTAGTGCCATCTGCCAGTGCCATCCCCAGTGCCATCTGTAGTCAGTGCCATCTGTCATCAGTGCCACATATTAGTGCCATCTGTCATCAGTGCCACCTGTCAGTGTCACGTGCCATCTGTTATCAGTGTCGCCTGTCATCAATGCCACGTATCAGTGCCATCTGTCATCAGTGTCATGTGTCATCAGTGCCACGTATTAGTGCCGTCTGTCATCAGTGCCACGTATTAGTGCCGTCTGTCATCAGTGCCACGTATTAGTGCCATCTCGCATCAGTGCCACATATTAGTGCCACGTGATATCAGTGCCATGTATGAGTGCCATCTCTCAGTGCCACCTGTCATCAGTGTCACGTGTCATCAGTGCCACGTCAGTGTCATCAGTGCCACGTCAGTGCCACGTGTCATTGTCCTGGTGCTCCAGGGCCTTCAAAAGTAATAGGTAGTCAACAATTTAGATGTGTAATTTATGCTCCTAGAACACCTGATGGCGCTCCCTGCATGTTGGGCCTCTCTAAGTGGCCAGGCTGTGGAAAAGTCCCACATATGTGGTATCGTAATACTCAGGAGGAGTAGCAGAATTTATTTTGGGGTGTCATTTGTGGTATACACATGCCATGTGAGAGAAATAGCCTATTACAATGACAATTTTGTAGAAAAAAAAATAGAAAATAAAAAAATAATTCATTTTGCAAAGAATTGTGGGAAAAAATGACAACATCAAAAAGCTCACCATGCCTCTTACTAAATACCTTGGAATGTCTACTTTCTATAAAGGGGTCATTTGGGGGGTATTTGTACTTTCCTGGCTTGTTCGGGTCACAAGAAATGAGATCGGCCACCAGTACATCAGATGTGATCAATTTTGTATAATTCGCACCACAGATTGTAGAGTCTGTAACTTTCACAAAGACCAAATAATTTCCACTAATTTGGGTTATTTTTACCAAAGATATGTGGCAGTATAAATTGTGGCCAAAATTTATGAAGAAAAATTAATAATTTCCTAAATTGTATCACAGAAACAAAGAAAAATGTGTTTTTTTTCAAAATTTTCGGTCTTTTTTCAATTATAGCGCAAAAAATAAAAAACCCAGAGGTGATCAAATACCACCAAAAGAAAGCTCTATTTGTGGGAAAAAAAGGACAAAAAATTCATTTGGGTACAGTGTTGCATGACTGAGTAATTGTCAGTCAAAGCGTGAGAGCACCGAAAGCTGAAAATTGGTCTGGATGGGAGGGGGGTGTTGGTGCCTGGTAGGCAAGTGGTTAAAGTTTGGTAGGGAGTGACAATTGTAATGTATCTGTAGCTACCCTGGGTGCCGCCCACGCCCAGACAAAGGAGGTGATAGCTTGGTCCAATTTGACAAAGAAAGAGTTTGGGATGGGGACCGGGGTGTGGCAAAAAACATATAGGAATTTGGCAAGAAAGGACATTTTAATTAGCTTTACTCGCCCCACTGGGGTTAGTGGAAGCGTCTTCCACACTGAGCAGCGCTGAATAAATTGTTACAGTATGGGGTAGATATTGTCGACCGAGTAGCTTTGTAGGCCAGTTTGTATTTGGATACCCAGATATTTGAATCACATAACCCGTTTGAGAGGGATGGGGGGGCCCATTGGAGCTGAGGTAGTCTTCAGAGAGAATATGAGTGATTTTTCCCAATTCACTCTGACCCCAGAGAACATTCCGAACTGATCACTAATGGTCAGGGCTGCCCTCAGTGATTGTTGGTCATCCTGTAGATATAAGAGCATATCATCCACGTATAAAAAAACTTTTTCAGTTAGTGGGGGGAATGAAATACCCTTCACCTCCGCCGCAGCTCTGAGCAGTGTTGCCAACGGCTTGGGATCCATGTTTAGGGCCTAGATGCCATATTACCAACAATGACTGCTCCACACTGTGAGACTCATATCATCAGCTCAAGCTACCTGTCTTTCACCCATTGTTAATTGTGTTAATTGAGACCTTTATTGTTTATGTCCGTCTGCTAGCAAACTATTGTGGGATGTGTTTATACTTGTAATAATGTGTATTGTACAGTACTTTGTATTCAGTATTGTAGTGGCCGAATAGTCTGGTCATCTAGGCTGGTTTAGGTGACTAGTTAATTAGCTCATGTTAAGTACATCACTGTAAGTTATTAGTTGCTAGAGGGGGAGTAGCATAGTTTATGTTGGCTGTTGTTTAGCTATGGTAATTATTTTCCTGTTTACAGTTTATATTGTTAGGGTAACATGATCAGGAGGGGAATGTCCTCCTGTGGGGTATAAAGTATGTGCCTGAATTTCAATAAACAGTCATTCCTTTGGATTTTACCTCCCATCTTGTCTGTGTGCAATGATTGGGTTAAAAAGGGCTGTATTAGCTCTCGGTCTGCCCAGAAATGTTTGTAGGGCAGGACGCGCTGTTTGGCAGACAAAAGCACCTAGTCGGGTGCCCAAGCAGTTCAGTCACATTTGGTGGCGTGTGGTGGGATGTTTCCTGCAGTCTGAGACATCCAAACCTTCACTGGGATTTAAGGTCTGGATAGCAAAAGCAGAGAGGTACAGATACCAGCCGCCGTGGAAAAGGAATTCGAAAGGAGGTAGCGAGAGATGCTGATACAGCACAGGGAACCAGTGTCAGAACAGGTCCTGCTGAGATGGTATGACTCTGTCTGCTTGGAACTCTGTAAGGAAGCGCTAGCCCATGAGCAGCGCCACCAGGGAAAAATTCTCCCCTGCCTCCAGGAAAAGTACTGGTCGCATTACGAAGTGCGAATGCTGTTATTGGGGAAAAAAATGCACAAGGGAAGAAAAAAGTGCCTCAGCAACATTGGTGGTCAAGGAAAGATAGAATTTTCCAGAGGTGCTGGTAATGGGAGAAAAAAAAATGCCCTTTGTGTATAAGAAGAAAAAATTCTCCAGCATTGGTATTAGTGAAGGAAAAAGAATCCCTTGCATTAGTATTTAGTAGGAGAAGGAATGTCTTTGCTTCAGTGGTCAATAGGAAAAAGATTGCCCCAGGTGGTCAATGGAAGAAAAAATGCCCCACATTCCGTGGCGATAGGAGAAGGAATGTCCAGCTGTTGGTGGGAGTGTTTTAGCACCTTATACAAGAACAGAGCCTGTGAAAATCTGGTAATTTATTCAATTTCAAAGGCAGTAGCATGGGATCTGGGACTTTTGGGGGGTATAGGACTACAATTAGCAGACCAAAATTGTTTAATGTTAACCTAGCTTGACAAATCCACCCATCCTAAACTGTTGGAACTGTGATTTTCTGAATTCTCTGTATAAATAGGCCAGAAGATTTTTTTTTTAAATTGATGTGACTCTGCAAGAGAACAAAATTTCATTTACCATTGAAAACTGGCTTTCACAAAAAAATACAGCCATGGATGTTTCAGGCAACTGCTAGAAAAAGGGCAGGGACAGCCTCAAACCATTTCAGTTTTTTATGTTGAAAATCAATAAAATCTATGCGCTTAAACTACCAGCTTTCTGATTTACTATGTATAACTGGAATAGTGAATCCATATGTTTGCAAAGTCTCTGAATACTTCTAATGGTTTATTAAACCAACTAAAATGTACAGATGATTAAATCTCCTGCAGACAATGTATTGTTTTATTCAGGTTACAAAATACACATGGTCTAATTAAACCTTTCTTTTGTCCTGTCGCTCTTCTAAATCATTGGCCTCAGGTAATGTATGTTTTCTTTAGTATATCTGAATATCTTCTGCTTCTTAGCTCTTCTTTTTATTCTTCGCATTTGCTTGATCAGTTGAGACAGCCAAGGTTTACAGGGCATGGAAACAGATCAACCTGGGGCTGGACACACAACATCTCATACAGCATCATTATCATTATCTTCATTCTGACAGTGACTCATACAATTAAACTAGCGCATTTTGCTCCTGTCATTCAAAACAAGACAAGATCAAATGTGAATTTACAGGCTGAGCTCTCACTACAAAATCCATACATTCAGTACCTTTTAATTGCCACATTATTGAGAGACAGTCTTGATCCCAATTCCTTTCTGTATTTAATTAAAAATTGCATTCTTTAGTCCATTGTACAGACCTGACGGAGAAGATTCAATTATTGGCTCCTAAATAAATTATTATAATATATACCTGCTGCTCTTGTCCTTTCAACTGCATCTGACATTCTGTGGTCAGCATCTCTCAGTTCCAAAATTAGCTTGATAGTTATAGCTGGACAATGGTAGTTGCTGAGGCAACGGGTAATGTTTATCTAAAGGATGTCAAAGGTCATTGTCATGAGACTGCTAGGGAATTGTTTTTTCCTTGACACTCTACCTCTACAAAGAGGTCACAGGAACAAATGTCATGATGTAAGCAAAACAAATTGGATGAGCTTCTTTTTTTTTCTTTCTCTTTGTCAAGGAAATATAGTATCCAGAGATGGCATAATAAAAATAAACCTATCAATGCCAAACGTAATTTTAATGGTAATATCATGGGTGGAACCATTAGAAAACACTGAGCCCAGTGCAAACTATTCTTGCTATGGCTGCTTCACAAATTCAAATTAAATTTGGTCCACCATGAATGCTATGCCAGACTCATTCACCTTACAAACTGCTCAGTGTCTGGCAGCAGCATTCATGATGGGCTAAATTTAATTTGAATTTGTGCAGCAGTCTGGGCGATCCCTGAAAACGTTTTTTCTTCTGAGAAGTCTATCCTGCCTCTTACTTTACTTTTACTTTCTTCATCAGCTCACCCCCTCATAGTTATTTTAGTGTCACTTGACCCTTCCTTTTAGATTGTAAGGTGTAACGAGCAGGGCCCTCGGATTCCTGCTGTATTAAATTGTATTGTAACTGTACTGTTTGTCCTAATGTTGTAAAAGCATATAAATCCTGTATAATAATAATAATAATATTAATAATAATAAAAAAAATTGAAAATTCTGGCAAATGGCTAAGTACACTGTTGAAATACACAAAGATTTGTAATTCTAATGATCAAACATAATTTAAACTCTGCTTGACAAGATGGGTAACACACATGGAGGCCATTTACAATGAGAGAATGTGACTTTAACAAACATTCTCTGTTGTAAAGTCAATGAATCCAATTTAAAACACATGCATCTGGGTGGTTCCCAACCAGATAATGTTGCCTTATAAATAGAACCCTTAGGTAGGCCATAAACGGAGCGAATCTTGCAGCTACAGGACAGTGTTGACAGGGGAATCCCTGCCACTGATCCATTGTATTCTCCTGGTGGGGAAGGGAAGCTGCCCCACTGGGAGATGACTGTGATTATTGCTAGTGGCTATACCAGCTGCTAGAGATAATCATATGTAAAATCCAGCAGGCTGGTTGTACCCAAGTTGATTGATCGATCATTTTGGTACATTCAGCCTGCCCATATATGGTTCAAATCTTGGCTGGTACCTAGTGAGATTCAAATCATGTATGTTAGAGCCTTAGTCTCTGATTATACAAGTTTATTAATATGTCCATGTGCCTTTTTGTTTATGTTTAGCCATTTTCAGACTGCCTATATTCTGCCTCCACTCCTGCCATTTTGAAAAAAATAATAATCACTGACTGGTTTCTTCTTCCTTACTCCCTGCGATGACCCACTGATGATGTTTGCACCATATCTTAAGTGTATGTTGTACTGAGCAAGCTCAAGATGAGGCATGTGACTAGAGTTGGGCGAACATTTCGGGCCAAGCAAACTTTTGAGCCGAGCATCTCCTGTTTGCCCATTCGATGAACACTCAAATTTGCGGGGCAAACACTCGCCAAATGCCCTGCAATTCACTGCATGCTGCACCGTGTATTCAAAGTTTTGCCCAATCAGGGCTCAGTGACAAGCTGGGTGTTAGAGAGTGGGGCTGGGAGGCCAGTCGCGGCATCCTTAACAATGAGTCATCGGCTGTCAATTGGCTTCTCCGATGACAGCTGAATAAAAAAAAACATTTCCGGCAATTAAAAAGTGAAAATACCCCCCCCCCCCTCATCCATACCAGGATGTATGGGTCTGGTATAGATTTTAAGGGGAGTTCCACACCTCACCAGAGCTTCAAAGGTTGCCACTGGAGTTCTCTTCTACTCCTCCATGATGACATCACAGAGCTGGTGGATGTTGGAGACCTTGTGCTCCTCCACCTTCCATTTGAGGATGCCCCACAGATGCTCAATAGGGTTTAGGTCTGGAGACATGCTTGGCCAGTCCACCCCCTTGACCCTCAGCTTCTATAGCAAGACAGTGGTCGTCTTGGAGGTGTGTTTGGGGTCGTTATAATGTTTGAATACTGCCCTGCGGCCCAGTCTCTGAAGGGAGGGGATCATGCTCTGCTTCAGTATGTCACAGTACATGTTGGCATTCATGGTTCCCCAATGAACTGTAGCTCCCCAGTGCCGGCAGCACTCATGCAGCCCCAGTCTATGACACTCCCACCACCATGCTTGACTGTAGGCAAGACACACTTGTCTTTGTACTCCTAACCTGGTTGCCACCACCCGCTTGACACCATCTGAACCAAATAAGTTTATTACTGGTTCCAGTAATCCATGTCCTTAGTCTGCTTGTCTTCAGCAAACTGTTTGCAGGCTTTCTTGTGCATCATCTTTAGAAGAGGCTTCCTTCGGGGTGGACAGCTATGCAGACCAATTTGATGCAGTGTGTGGCGTATGGTCTGAGCCCTGACAGGCTGACCCCCCACCCCTTCAACCTCTGCAGCAATGCTGGCAGCACTCATACGTCTATTTCCCAAAGACAACGTCTGGATATGACGTTGAGCACGTGCACTCAACTTCTTTGGTTGACCATGGCGAGGCCTGTTTTAAGTGGAACCTGTCCTGTTAAACAGCTGCATGGTCTCGGCCACCGTGCTGCAGCTCCGTTTCAGGGTCTTGGCAATTTTCTTATAGCCTAGGCCATCTTTATGTAGCGCTACTATTCTTTTTTTCAGATCCTAAGAGTTATTTGCCATGAGGTGCCATGTTGAACTTCCAGTGACCAGTATGAGAGAGTGAGAGTAATAACATCAAATTTAACTCACCTGCTCTCCATTCACACTTGAGACCTTGTAATACTAACAAGTCACATGGCACCGGGGAGTTAAAATGGCTATATGGGCCCAAGTTGGACATTTTCACTTAGGGGTGTACTCACTTTTCTTGCCAGCGGATTAGACATTAATGGCTGTGTGTGGAATTATTTTGAGGGGACACTGTTTTACATTGTAGCAAAGTGTAATTTCTTCAGTGTTTTCACATAAAAAGATATAATAAAACATTTACAAAAATGTGAGGGGTGTACTCACTTTTGTGAAATACAATATATATATATATATATATATATATATATATAGCCTGTATTTGTGGGAGGAGTCGGAGAGACTATTTAATCCTCCTCCTCTGGCAGGGCCAGTGTTGGCGGGTTTCTGGGTTAAGAGGGGGTGGGGCTGTCTACGTCACTTTGGGTCCTTGCCAAGCACAATCTGCTGCATTGTGGGGGTGTCTCTCGGTGCTCACACCGGGGAGACCGCTTGCCCACCCACCTTGTTACCACTGGGTACTTCGGTGTTCCCACCGGGGTGGTTGGCCGTCCACCAGCTCCTCTCTCCCCGGAAGTTCCGGCTTCCAGAGGGGGCTGTCCGCACGATGGGACATCAACCCCATACACATCCACAGGTGCACAAGTCTGCTTGGTGCGGGGGAAGGGGAGGTGTTTCGGCCACCGCCAGCTCCTCGCTCCTCATGCATAGCTGCACCACGTGGGGGCCGCCCGCTGATTCTCCCGGTGTTCGGGGGGGTGATCGGCCGCCGCTGACTCCTTTCCCCATGCACTGCCATCTCCACAAGGCAGCCGCACGCTTGATGCCGGGTTGATTCGGCCACTCGCCTGCTCCTCTCCTCACGTACATCTGGCTCCACGAGGGGGGTGGGGGGAGATGGGACCCGCCCGTCGCTCCTATCTCCCCACAAAACCAGCATCTCTGCAGCACAGGGGCAGGGTACATCAAACCTACCCACAGCAGTCATGGCAAGGCCAGATGTGAGGTGTGACAGGTCTGCAGCAGCATTCTATCCAGTGTTCGACTGTCCTCAATTAACCAAAGGTGTAAATCTGGTGACCAAAGATCAATGCATATCACTGCTCCTTGCACTATCTTGTGGCTTTTCTGTCATATCGTTTCTGGCCGGTGTTTCTGCCCAGCGCTTCTGTCATAGCGCTTCTGCCCAGCGTTTCTGTCATAACGTTTCTGCCCGGCGCTTCTGTCATAGCGTTTCTGCCCGGCGTTTCTGTCATAGCGTTTCTGCCCGGCATTTTCATTTTAACGTTCGGCTCGGCATTTCTGTCATAGTGTTTCTGGCCCAGGATTGCTGTCATAACATTTTCTGTCATGGCGGTCTGCCCCAGCACTTCTGTTGTAGTGTTTCTGCCTGGCATTTCTGTCATTACATTTTGCCCAGCATGTCTGTCAGAGTTCTGCATGGCATTCTGCCCCAGCGTTTCCGTCATAGCGTTCTTCCCCAGGGTTGCTGTCATAGCATTTCTGCCCCAGGATTTCTGTCATAGCATTTTTCTGTGTTAAGCGTTTTTTGGTCATATCGTTCTGCCCCAGCATTCCTGTCGTAGCGTTCTGCCCCTGCATTTCTGTCATAGCCTTCTGCCCCTGCATTTCTGTCTTAGCGTTCTGCCCCTGTATTTCGGTCTTAGCGTTCTGCCCCTGCATTTCTGTCTCAGCATCCTGTCCCTGCATTTCCGTCTTAGCGTTCTGCCCCTGCATTTCCATCTTAGCGTTCTGCCCCTGCATTTCCATCTTAGCATTCTGCCCCTGCATTTCCGTCTTAGTGTTCTGCCCCTGCATTTCCGTCTTAGTGTTCTGCCCCTGCATTTCCGTCTTAGTGTTCTGCCCCGCCCTTCTGTCTTAGCGTTCTGCCCCAGGATTTCTGTCTTAGCGTTCTGCCCCAGGATTTCTGTCTATGCGTCATGCCCAGCATTTCTGTCATGGCGTCATGCCCCAGCATTTCTGTCATTGCGTCATGCCCCAGTATTTTGTCTCGGCATACAGTCTCTGCGTTTCTGTCATAACATTTCCTGCCCCAGCATTTCTGTCTTAGTGTTTTGCCCAGAATTTCTGGCTCAGCGTTCAGTCTCAGCATTCTGTCATATCGTTTCTGCCCCAGGATTTCTGTCATGGCATTGCTGCCTCAGTGTTTCTGCCCCAGGTTTTTCTGTCATTGTTTTTTCTGCCCCAGCGTTCAGTCATAACATGTTTCTGTCATTTGCGTTTCTGCCCAGGATTTCTGTCATGACATTTCTGCCTCAGCATTCTGTCATAGCGTTCTGCCCCAGGATTTCTGTCATTTAATTTCTGCCTCAGCGTTCTGTCATAACATTTCTGCCCAGGATTTCTGCCACAGGATTTCTGTCATTTAATTTCTGCCTCAGCGTTCAGTCGGTGGGTTTCTCTGGTATTTGCGTTCTGTTCAGGATTTCTGCCATGGAATTTTGCCTCAGCATGCTGTCATAGCATTCTGCCCCAGGATTTCTGTCGTTGCATTTCTGCCTCAGCATTTCTGCCTCAGCATTTCTGCCCAGGATTTCTGTCAGTGCATTTCTGCCTCAGCGTTCTGTCATAGCATTTCTGTCCATGATTTCTGCCTCAGCAATTCTGCCACAGGATGTCTGTCATTGCGTTTCTGCCCCTAGATTCTGTTGTTACGTTTCTGCCCCAGCATTCAAGTTTCAGCGTCTTCTGTCATAGCTTTGTTTTCTGTCATAGCGTTTCTGCCCCAGGATTGATGTCATTTTGTATCTGCCTTAGCATTCAGTTTCTGCATTTCTGTCACAGCGTTGCTGTCCTCGCATTTCTGTCACATCGTTTCTGTCATAGCGTTTCAGCCACAGCGTTTCTCAGAGGGGCGCTGTTGTTCACTCATGGCATACTCCGGTAAGTTTTTTCATCTTTGTTGGTTGTCATGTCTCATCATGTCTGTGTTCATGTTTGTACCTGGGTCAGTCAGCTAGGGCTCACACGTCAGGATCTGTCACGTCTACAGATCCATACGGGCTGAGGTTTCGTTTGTTAATGATTGTTGACCACAATCTTCTCGCCCGTATACCACACATCATACGATGCATGTTCATGGGCTAGCACAGAGGTAATACCTTTAACTACTTGCCTACCAGCCACGAACACCCCCTTCCTGACCAAGCCATTTTTCAGCTTTCAGCGCTGTCGCATTTTGAATGACAAATGCGCGGTCATGCAACGCTGTACCCAAATAAAATTTTTATCATTTTTTCCCCACAGATAGAGCTTTATTTTGGTGGTATTTGATCACCTCTGCGGTTTTTATTTCTTGCGCTATAAACAAAAGAAGAGGGACAAGTTTGAAAAAACATAATATTTTTTACTATTTATTATAATAAATATCCAATTTTTTTTTTTTTTTTTAAACAAATTGTTTCCTCAGTTTAGGCCGATACGTATTCTTCTACATATTTTTGGTAAAAAAAATCGCAATAAGCGTATATTGATTGGTTTGCGCAAAAGTTATAGCGTCTACAAAATAGGGGATAGATTTATAGCATTTTTATTATTATTTTTTTTTTTACTAGTAATGGCGGCGATTTGCGATTTTTATCGTGACTGCGACATTGCGGCGGACACTTCGGACACTTTTGACTCATTTTTAGGACCATTCACATTTATACAGCGATCCGTGCTATAAAAATGCATTGATTACTGTATAAATGTGACTGGCAGGGAAGGGGTTAACGCTAGGGGGCGCTGCAGGGGTTAATATGTTCCCTATATTGGTGATTCTTACTGTGGGGTGGAGGGGACTGACTGGGGGAGGAGACCGATCGGTGTCCCGCCGTCATTTGACAGTGGGCGGTCAGCAAGTGGTTAAGAAAGAAACAGCACAATTGAAATTTTTAACAAAAATCTTTATTATGGCATATATGGCCACGGTGTTATCCAAGGGGGGTTAAATATTCAACATTAAATCAATATAAATTAATATCAAGCCATTCTGGCCAAAACTTTAATAACTCAAATGATGTCCATCCAAAATTATTGGACGACTACTCCCCACCAGCTGAGGCCAAAAGGGGAACTGAAGGCCGAGGCCCCCCCCCCCAACACCGTGGCTGATTCTATCAAACTCTGCAAACCCATATTAAAAATGTCCAGACTGATCTCAGATAAATGGACCATATCCTCTCGAAATAGACCCGGAATAAAGCCTTCCAGTTCCAAATGGCAGAAGGATGTATCCCCGGATGACAAGAGGAAACTATGTAGTGTCCTATTAAGGTGCCTCCTGATTCTATCGACATAAAACAGACCCCCAAAAGGGGATCATAATAGCCGAGGAATCATTTCTGAGAAGGCTAAAGTTACCGAAGGGAACATAAATTTAATGGTACTGAGATCCTTCTTCATTTCACATAAAAGTTCCCAAGTTCCCACCTTACCCAAATCATTCGCCCCTAGATGAAGGACAAGAACTTGGGGGGGGGGGGGGGCATATTTCTGCTAGATGGACTAAATGAGATACTAAATTCCTCCAACATAAACCCCTGATACCAGACCATAATATTAGAAAAGAACCTGGGTCCAGACCTAAATTGGCGGAGTAGGTCCTGGATACAGCATGTTTTGCCGCCCAAAAAATGTAAGAATAACCTACAATCCAAATGACCGCCTTAGTTGAATCTGAAAAAGAAAATTCATAGCGTTAACATATCCGGACGAACATATATCCCACCTTCTTAAGTCCATCAGCAGAAAAACCTAGAGCGTCGGCTGTAGTGGCTGCCCCAATACGAAATGAATGAGAAGAAAAACAAAACTTAGACAAATTCAGATGCTTCAAACAGGCAGCCAAAACAGCCGAAAACTGGTACCTAGACAAGGAGGACAGGTCTTGGTTGATGAAAAAGGAATCGGATGAAGCAGATCGCAATGCCATGTACTTGGAAACTAACAAAACCGGGCAAATATCCGGATTACCCGATTTAGATAGAGCGATCCAATGGCCAACTCCTAACAGTAAGGTTTTAGAACGACAGAGAAAAAGGCTAACAGATTGCGTATCCAATATGACATGGCCCATATGAAGAAAAGATGAAGAATACCTGTTAGGAGAAGTAAATTTGCCAATTCTGAGCACTCAAAAGAAAGCAACCGCAAAAGTAGCTTGAAACAATGAAGTCTCAAATTCAGAAGCGCAAACCTCACCTAATACTCGCATAAGGTCCGATAAAAGAGAGATCGAAATCGGGCGCCTGCTATCATGAGTAGGTCTAGACCTTCTGAAACCTTTAATTACTTGATTCACCTGAAAGAAAGATGTTAGAGCCGGAACACCTGCGAATTTAAGGAAAAAGGAAACACCTGCTAGGCTTCGGCTGACAGACGCTGGGCTCAGGTTGGCCTGCATCAAATAAGACACGAAGGACAACGCTACATATGAGGACACCTCTAATGTATCTATATTATACAATTGACAAAAGGAACACCATTTGGACCAAGAAAGGCGATAATCCAGCCAAGTTTTCAATGATACCGAGTTCCTGAGGTTCCTCAGCGTCAGCTCCAGATTAAGCCCCAGAGGAAAACTGGGCAAGGGGTTCCCGCTAGATCCGCCGCTGGAGCCAATTCCCGAAACTTCTTGAACTGCGAACGAGACAAAGCGTCAGCGATATTATTCTTACAACCAGCAATGTGCTCTGCTTTCAGCCATATGTTACAACGCATACAATGCAATACTAAAAAACGTAACAATTTTAATTACCGGATCTGACCTGGAAGATAAGGAATTAACTGCATGAAGAACACCTTTATTATCCGTACGGACCAACACCCTACGGTTAGCAAATTGTTCCTTCCAAATTACTAAGGAGACTATGACCGGGAATAGTTCCAGAAGGACCAAATTCTGTAGAATATCCTTCTGCAACCACTCCCGGTGCCACACCTCGGAACACCAATGCCCGTTCAAAAATGCGCCGAAACCCACCGATCCAGCCGCGTCCGTAAAGAAATTCAGCTGATCATTGGAGGCAAATTCCTGCTGCCATATTGTTGAACCGTTGAACTTACTCAAAAAGGCATCCCAAACCCTGAGATCTTCCTTGATGCTCCTAGAAATCCGAATGTGACAATACGGGTTAGATAACCGACTTATTGCCAAGGAAAACCTACGGGAAAAAACCCGCGCCATAGGAATAACCCTTGCAACAAAGGCAAACAGCCCCAGTAAGGATTGAGCCTCCTTCAAAAGAACTTTCTGTCTTACCAGAAAAGCAAGATCATGGATCTCATCTTTTGAAGTTTCAGAGGGGGTAACCTAAATTCCATTAAGACCGAATCAATGGTAATACCTAAAAACTCTATCGTAGTGAAAGGGAGTACAGTCTTCTCAGAAGCGAGGGGGACCCCAAAATTTTTACAAACATCAAAAAATAAATTTAAAGATTGAAGGCATGCTGAAGAAGAAGGACCAATAAATAAAAAATCATCTAAATAATGAAGAAACCCCCCGCCCGGGAACAATTCAGACAAAACCCAATGCAGAAATGTGGAGAAAGCTTCAAAATAAAAACAGGATAAAGAAAATCCCATAGGCATACATTTGTCAAAGAAATATTGACCCATAAAATGAAAACCAAGCGAATTGAAACCTTGAGGATGGACCGGCAGTAAACGGAAGGCCGACTTAATATCCGCTTTGGCCAAGAGAGAGCCCTGTCCATAACTCCTTAACATAATCAAAGCCTCTTAAAATGAGGAGTAACTAACCGGGGCGTCAATACCCATGACCTCATCATTTAAAGAGGACCCCCGTGGATAAGATAGAAGATAGGATATAAGATAGGTAAATCATGCGAAAGGAACCGACCTCTTTCTTAGGTACTAAACCTATAGGGGAAAGCCGAAAATTGGGAAATAGAGGAGCAGAAAAAGGGCCTGCAATCCTCCCTTCAGCCAATTCTACTGCAATCTTGGCCCGAACCACTGACGTTGCAGGACAATGGATTTTAAATGATTCACTAACACGCAACCTACACCTGTAAAACATGGGACCAGAAACCCATCTTTGAAGCCTTCAGTTAACAGAGCCGCCATCCTGTGGTCGGGATAACGCTCTAACCATGGTAGCATTTTTGGAAGGTTCACTGGGGTCAAAGCCCTTCCCATGACTGTGCCCGGGCTGCGGCCTTACAAAAGCATCTACTTGCTGCATGGGTACCTGAGCAGTATGAGCATTCATGCTTGTATTTACAAGTGTTGAGAAATCTGCACTGCCCTTAAAGGAATAACAGAATCCTTTGCGAAAGGTATGCGAATTAGGGATAGGACGATAGGGATATTGTTGAACCGTTGAACTTACTCAAAAAGGCATCCCAAACCCTGAGATCTTCCTTGATGCTCCTAGAAATCCGAATATGACAATACGGGTTAGATAACCGACTTATTGCCAAGGAAAACCTACGGGAAAAAACCCGCGCCATAGGAATAACCCTTGCAACAAAGGCAAACAGCCCCAGTAAGGATTGAGCCTCCTTCAAAAGAACTTTCCGTCTTACCAGAAAAGCAAGATCATGGATCTCATCTTTTGAAGTTTCAGAGGGGGTAACCTAAATTCCATTAAGACCGAATCAATGGTAATACCTAAAAACTCTATCGTAGTGAAAGGGAGTACAGTCTTCTCAGAAGCGAGGGGGACCCCAAAATTTTTACAAACATCAAAAAATAAATTTAAAGATTGAAGGCATGCTGAAGAAGAAGGACCAATAAATAAAAAATCATCTAAATAATGAAGAAACCCCCCGCCCGGGAACAATTCAGACAAAACCCAATGCAGAAATGTGGAGAAAGCTTCAAAATAAAAACAGGATAAAGAAAATCCCATAGGCATACATTTGTCAAAGAAATATTGACCCATAAAATGAAAACCAAGTGAATTGAAACCTTGAGGATGGACTGGCAGTAAACGGAAGGCCGACTTAATATCCGCTTTGGCCAAGAGAGAGCCCTGTCCATAACTCCTTAACATAATCAAAGCCTCTTAAAATGAGGAGTAACTAACCGGGGCGTCAATACCCATGACCTCATCATTTAAAGAGGACCCCGGTGGATAAGATAGAAGATAGGATATAAGATAGGTAAATCATGCGAAAGTAACCGACCTCTTTCTTAGGTACTAAACCTATAGGGGAAAGCCGAAAATTGGGAAATAGAGGAGCAGAAAAAGGGCCTGCAATCCTCCCTTCAGCCAATTCTACTGCAATCTTGGCCCGAACCACTGACGTGCAGGACAATGGATTTTAAATTATTCACTAACACGCAACCTATACCTGTAAAACATGGGACCAGAAACCCATCTTTGAAGCCTTCAGTTAACAGAGCCGCCATCCTGTGGTCGGGATAATGCTCTAACCATGGTAGCATTTTTGGAAGGTTCACTGGGGTCAAAGCCCTTCCCATGACTGTGCCCGGGCTGCGGCCTTACAAAAGCATCTACTTGCTGCATGGGTACCTGAGCAGTATGAGCATTCATGCTTGTATTTACAAGTGTTGAGAAATCTGCACTGCCCTTAAAGGAAAAACAGAATCCTTTGCGAAAGGTATGCGAATTAGGGATAGGACGTGGTGTGAATTGTGGCTTCGGTGGCAGCATGAGATTCAACCACAACCCGACATCCTTAGACCCCCAATGCAAAGAGGGGTGAACTGACAATTTTTGACAAAAATTCTCGTCGTAAGTATACCAAGCCGAACCACCGAAGTGCCGAAAGGCCTCTGCAATAATGTCCAAGTGCTGGAATAATCCTGAGCACTTTGTAGGAAAACGCTCACCCATCACCGCCGCGTAAATGCAAAACGCCTGCAGCCAGTTTTGAAACGTCTTAGGGATAGCCCAGCGTCTATCTTCTTCCGTTCTATCCCCTGATTGTTTATCAGTTTTAGCTAGAAATTCCTTCGATGCCGGCAATAATGACAGTATATCTAGGAATTCCCCTCTCCAGATTTTGTCTATCACAGATTTTGGCAGATGAAAACCCAGTGGGGATAGATCACACGGCAAAGGCTCTTTAAATGATGCCTCGCCAACTGTAGTTGCAGAGGGCCTAATAGGTAACAATGGGTTGAAAGACAAAGGACTAATAAAATGTGCCTGCTCTGCCATACCCTAGTCCTCCTTAGGAGACTCACCCAAATTCTGCCAAACTGCACCAGCATCTTCCATAATATTAGAAAATTGCATGGAATTCCCACAAGCACCACTAGAGTGTGCCCCTGTGTTTCTGTCATCACTCTGTTGCAGATGATAAGCACCAGGTAACTGTGCCCTCTTGCTGCAAACATTAACAGCGCCACTTGAGTGCGCCCCTGTGTTTTTCTTTAAAGCAGTGACATTACTGTGAGGTGATTGACAAACATCCCCAGCACCAGTGACCTGTGCTCCTTGTTCTCTAAACACTGCACCAGTAGCCTGTGCCCCTTTGAACTGATGTAACACATTAAATAAATAATCCACTAACAATGACACCTCAGACACAGGAGAATTCAACATATGCTCACCACCAGGAAAACCGGACTGCTCACTCCCTTCCATTTGAGGTTGAGTAGCGCTGCAGAGGAGCCCCTTGTGAGACGTTTTCATCCCTCATTTTGGTGAGGAGAAGCCGCCACTCCGGTCTTCTTTTTTTGCCGACCTGGTTGTTGACAAGTCCCGCCTCCGACTGAGGCGGACTTACCGACCGTCATGGCGACAGGCAGGGACGCCCCTTCAGGCGGCGCCAAAACCTGCTCCTCCTCTAGGCAGCATAGGAGCCATTCCTCACTGCCCCTCGACTCCGCCTTCTCAAGTAACCGGCATAACAGCGCCTCACGAGTTCCAGGAGACTGGCGCTTCATGTTGAGTGAGCTCCATGTCGCTTCCGTCGATTGTCCTGTCAGACGGTCAGTGATTCCTTTGCTCCAGCTCCTTAAATAGGCTCTCCCAGACGGGCTTTGATACCGCCCGAATTGACCAATCCCAGCCGGGATAATCGTACCAATCACGTTGCTGTTGCTGCCCTTGGCAATGGCAGAACTAGCAGCCACCTGTAGAAAACATATAAGGGGAGGGGAAAAGAGACAAGCGCAGCCCCTCTGAGCCATCCCATGTGGGCCCCCGCATACTGCTCTGACCCTTCATTCACCACACCTGTACGACTACCCACCACGGTCTGTGGGTACACCAGCCCTGAGTTTTCTGTTAATTACCTGTCTCTCCGCTGCAGGTTACTCGGGCTCACTCACTACTTACACGAGGGTGGGGGGTCCGTCATCAGGTTCATTTCTGTGCAGTGGTCTTGACATTTCTGCTCATGTTCTCATTCTTTAGGTAGGCATAGCGGGGCGTTGTTCCATGTCTGGTTGTCTGTCTTTTCTCCAGTTGTGTTCTCAGGTTGGGCCGTCGGACAGCCATACTGATCAACCATGCCTGCACTCACTTCCATCAGCCCTGCCCGTTGTTGGGGCTAATTGATTAGTCCAGATGTCGTTTTGCCACTGGGCTCACCCTTAGGTCAGCAGCAGTCATCACTTTTCTTCAGTTGACGGCCTGTTGCATAGAAGCCATGGTTACCGCCCTGGGATTTATAGTCTCTCAGGGTGTGTCCCAAGCCACGGTCCTTAGGTGGTAGGTTTGGGCAACGTCGCCATGATGCTGGAGTCCACTCTCTGCGCCGATCTCGGTTAGGAGGTTGCCTGGAGTACTGCTCAGGGGCGTCGGTCCAGTCATCTTTTCTGTTCCCCAGCCTGTTCCAGGTAGGGGGGGGGGCTTCAGGCACTTTGGGTAGGGATGAGCCGAACACCCCCGGGTTCGGTTCGCACCAGAACCTGGGAACGGACCGAATGTTTGCGCGAACATTCGAACCCTATTAGTTACAATGGACGCGAACGTTCAAAATCTAAAGTGCTAATTATAACGGCCAATATGCATGTATATGTCATAAAACAGGTTTGGGGACCCGGGTCCTGCCCCAGGGGACATGTATCAATGCAAAAAGAAGTTTTAAAAACTGACGTTTTTTTCGGGAGCAGTCATTTTAATGATGCATAAACTGAAAAAAAACAAAAGTGAAAAAAAAAAGTATATTCCTTTAAATATGGTACCTGGGGGGTGTCTAAAGTATGCCTGTGAAGTGGCATGTGTTTCCCGTGTTTAGAACTGTCCCTGCAAAAAATGACATTTGTAAAGGAAAAAAAAAAAGAAGCCATTTAAAACTGCTTGCGGCTTTAATGTCATGTCTTGTCCTGGCAATATGGATGAAAATCTTTGAGAAAAATGGCATGGCTACCCCATCCCCCCCCCCCCCCCCCCACCCCAGCCCATTACCAGCCCCTTTGGGTCTTGTATGGATATTAAGGGGAAACCCCGCACCCAAAATAAAACCCTATACCTACAACCCTATATACTCTGAACAGCAGTTTACAGGCGGTGCAAACAAGACAGGGACTGTAGGTTTGTTCTTAGTAGAATCTGTTTGTAATTTTGAACAGGTACATTTTGAAGTGTAGCTCCATCCAAAAAAAACTATTTTTAAGCTTTTTGGAGAACATAGGGAAGGGTTATCACCCCTGTAACATTTGTTTTGCTGTCTGTGCACCCGTTCAGAACATTTCACCTAACTTTCCCCAATGACAAATGTTTTTGGAAAAGTGGGGTTTTTATTGAAACAAGGATTGGTGATAAAGCATCAGTAGAGAGGAGATACCTTTTTCCCAAATTAAATCTAACAGGATAGAATGTCACTTCCTAGGGGTAGATTTCCTCTCACTTCCTGTTTTCTCCTTCCGTTTGCAAGTAGGAGTCGTTTCTAAGTTGGATGTTTGAAAGTAGGGGCCTGCCGTATATACTCTGCAGAAATTTGCCCCATTAGATGTTGGTGTTGCCACAACACTGTAAGCCCTCACAGTTACTCTTGGTGGGCACAGGAATGGGCCCTGCTGTGAATTATTAGATCAAGATTTGAAATTGCATGCACCTGTTGAACAGGGCAGAAAAATTGGGCCTTTGGTGGTGGTGGGGGACGGTGTTGCCACAATACTGTAAGCCCTCACAGTTACTCTTGGTGGGCGCAGAAATGGTCCCTGCTGTGAATTATTAGATCAAGATTTGTAATTGCATGCACCTGTTGAACAGGGGCAGAAAAATTGGGCCTTTGGTGGTGGTGGTGGTGGACGGACGGTGTTGCCACAACACTGTAAGCCCTCACAGTTACTCTTGGTGGGCACAGGAATGGGCCCTGCTGTGAATTATTAGATCAAGATTTGTAATTGCATGCACCTGTTAAACAGGGGCTGAAAAATTGGGCCTTTGGTGGTGGTGGTGGTGGACGGTGTTGCCACAACACTGTAACCCCTCACAGTTACTCTTGGTGCGCACAGGAATGGGCCCTGCTGTGAATTATTAGATCAAGATTTGTAATTACACGCCCCTGTTAAACAGGGGCTGAAAAATTGTGCCTTAGGGACTGGTGCTGGTGCCACAACACTGCAACCCCTTTTACAGATACTGTACTTGGAGCACAGCAATCAGACCTGTTGCAAAGCATTGCATAAAAAATTGTAATTACACGCCCCTGTTAAACAGGGGCTGAAAAATTGGGCCTTAGGCACTGGTGCTGGTGCCACAACACTGCAACCGCTCACAGATACTGTACTTGGAGCACAGCAATCAGACCTGTTGCAAAGCATTGCATAAAAAATTGTAATTACACGCCCCTGTTAAACAGGGGCTGAAAAATTGTGCCTTAGGCCCTGGTGCTGGTGCCACAACACTGCAACCCCTCACAGATACTGTACTTGGAGCACAGCAATCAGACCTGTTGCAAAGCATTGCATAAAAAATTGTAATTACACGCCCCTGTTAAACAGGGGCTGAAAAATTGGGCCTTAGGCACTGGTGCTGGTGCCACAACACTGCAACCCCTCACAGATACTGTACTTGGAGCACAGCAATCAGACCTGTTGCAAAGCATTGCATAAAAAATTGTAATTACACGCCGCTGTTAAACAGGGGCTGAAAAATTGGGCCTTAGGCACTGGTGCTGGTGCCACAACACTGCAACCCCTCACAGATACTGTACTTGGAGCACAGCAATCAGACCTGTTGCAAAGCATTGCATAAAAACAAATAATTACACACCCCTGTTAAACAGGGGCTGAAAAATTGGGCCTTAGCCACTAGTGGTGGCACCCAGAAACAAAAATGTTCTTCCAAGCTATCATTAGGATCATTGAGGAGGAAGAGGATAGTCAGTCAACATAACAGGACAGTCACTCAGCATCAGCATAGGCAGTCTTGAAGGGATGTGACATTTCAAAATAAATTATTCTGTTATATCAGCTTCAGGTGCCTGGTAGCTGGTGGTGATCCAAGACTGATTCATCTTTATGAAGGTCAGTCGATCAACCGAGTCGGTGGACAGGCGCACCCTGTGATCGGTGACAAAGCCTCCAGCAGCACTGAATGTGCGTTCGGAAAGAACGCTGGATGCAGGACAGGCCAGTAGCTCAATTGCATACTGTGCAAGCTCTGGCCAGTGATCCATCCTCAAGACCCAGTAAGCCAGAGGATTTTCGGTGGGAAAGGTGTCCAAGTCTGACCTTGCCCCTAGGTATTCCTGCACCATGTATATCAGACGCTGGCGATGGTTGCTGGAACCGATCATACCTTAGGGCTGAGGACTAAAAAATTGTCTGAATGCATCGGTCAGACGTCCACCTTCCCCACTGCTCCTTCTGCTACTGACCGAAGCCTCAGCAACTCGTCGTCCAGGACCAGGAGTTTGTAACCTCCCAGTCTCTGGGAACGCGTTGCACAGACCTTTCTGCAAGTCCTCCCGGAGATGTCTCATCCTCTGCTCCCTCTGCGACGGCAAGATAAGGTCCGCAACCTTACCCTTGTACCGTGGATCAAGGAGAGTGGCCAGCCAGTAATGGTCCCTCTCCTTGATCCGAAGAATACGAGGATCCTTCCGCAGGCTTTGCAGGATCAGGGAGGCCATACAACGTAGGTTAGCTGAGGCATTCGGTCCGGAGTCTTCTGGGTCACTGAGGACGACATGATCCGCAGCCACCTCCTCCCAGCCACGTAGAAGTCCACTGGTTTCTTGGGACTGTAAATCATCCCTAAAAGACTTCTGCTGCTGATGCTAAGTGTCAGGCTCCACCTCCATGCTGACACAATCCTCCTCCTCCTCCTCATCCTCTTCCTGTGTGATGGGTGGGAGAGAAGGAACACTGTCTGGATAAAGGGGGCCTTGAGAGGCAAGGAAGTCCTCCTCTTCCTGCCTCTGTTCTGCCTCAAGTGCCCTGTCCATTATTGCACGCAGCGTATGCTCCAACAGGTGGACAAGAGGTACAGTGTCACTGATGCATGCAATGTCACTGCTCACCATCCTCGTGGCCTCCTCAAATGGTGACAGGACAGTGCATGCATCCCTGATCATGCTCCACTGGCATGGGGAAAAAAATCCAAGCTCCCCTGACCCTGTCCTGGTGCCATAGTCGCACAGGTACTCATTGATGGCCCTCTGCTGCGTGTGCAGTCGCTGCAGCATGGCCAACGTTGAGTTCCACCTAGTGGGCCTGTCACATATAAGGCGGTTATTGGGTAGGTTCAACTCCTTTTGCAGCTCAGCCAGCCGAGCACTGGCATTATATGATCGGCGGAAATGCACACAGACTTTCCTGGCCTGCTTCAGGACATCCTGTAAGCCTGGGTACCTGCCCAAGAACCGCTGCACCACCAGGTTAAGGACGTGAGCCATACAGGGCACATGGAACAGCTGTCCCTGTCGCAGGGCGGAGAGGAGGTTGGTGCCATTGTCACAAACCACCATTCCTGGCTTAAGCTGGCAAGGCGTCAACCACCTCTAGGCCTGCCCCTGCAAAGCTGCCAGAACCTCTGCCCCAGTGTGGCTCCTCCCCCCCAAACACACCAGCGCAAGCACGGCATGGCATCTTTTTGCCTGCGTACTTGCGTAGCCCCTTGGACGCCTACGGAGCACCGCTGGTTCAGAGGACAGAGCACTCGAAGAGGCCATGGAGGAAGAAGAAGAGGGGGGGTGGAGGAGAGAGGTGTGTCACAACCAGTAGTAGCATTTTGGAGGCGTGGTGGAGGAACAACCTCCAACACTACTGCACCTTGTCCTGCATCCTTCCCAGCTGCCAAAAGAGTGACCCAATGGGCCGTGAAAGACAGGTAACGTCCCTGTCCATGCCTGCTGTACCATGTGTCAGCGGTAATATGCACCTTACCACTGACCGCCCTGTCCAGCGAGGCATGGACATTGCCTTCCACATGCCGGTAGAGAGCCGGAATCGCCTTCCGTGAGAAAGTGGCGTTTGGGAACCTGCCACTGAACCGCACATTGAACAAACTCACGGAAGGGGGCCGAGTCTACCAACTGAAAAGGCAGCAGTTGAAGTGCTAGCAATTTAGCCAAGCTAGTATTCAAACGCTGGGCATGTGGATGGCTGGGAGTAAACTTCTTTCGACGGTCCAGCAGCTGGGGCAGGGAAATTTGCCTGGTACAATCGGACGTCGGTGTTCTGCTAGTATTGCAAGTGCTTGGTGCCCGCAAGTACTTGGCTGTGACACACCTTATTTTACACCTTCATTCCTCTCAGTGCAGCTTTCAGAGAGGACTGAAGGTATAGTGGGGTTGGAGATCCCAGCTGATGAGGAGCAAGGAGAGGTCTGCTTTGTTCTTTGGAGTGGGTCTTTAATGTGCGCTTGCCAACGAGCTGCATGGCAGGTCAAAATATGTCTGGTCATGCTTGTGGTGCCCAAGCGGCTGATGTTTTGGCCACGCGAGATACGCTTGAGACATATGTTGCAAATAGCAGTGGTGCGATCTGATGCACTCGTCTCAAAAAAGGCCCACACTAAAGAACTTTTGTAATAACGTGCAGAGGCAGCGCCCTGCACAGGCGGAGCTCTGCGGTGTGATTCAGTTGGTGTGCTGGCCTCAAGCTGGCCCCCGGAGGGCATCCTGCCTCGTTGGAGATGTGCTGCCTCCTCCTCCTCCTCTCTCCGTTCAGGCACCCACGTGGAGTCAGTGACCTCATCATCCCCTCCCTCTTCACCACTGGAGCAAACCTGGCAGTAAGCTGCAGCTGGTGGAACATGACTGCCAGATTGCTGTCCTTGAGCATCCCCTCTCTCTGCGCTCACGCTACTGCCTTCCTCTATCATCATCCGAGCCTTCAAAACGATGGGCATCCTCCTGGAGCATGTACCCAACACTGTGCTCAAACAGTTCGGGGGACTCCTCAGGAGGGCATGGTGGGTCTAGGGAAAGGGTGCCTGATGATGACATTGAGTAAGCGTTGGCAGCTGCTTTGCCAGTACCCTGAGCCTGGGTGAGAGAGGATGAGGAGGATAAGGAGGGCTTGGTCATCCACTCTACCAAGCCTTCGGCATGATGTGGCTCAACATGTCCAGCTGCCGAAAATAAGGACAAGCGTGTCCCATGGCCACGTGCTGATGACGATGCACCACGTCCACGACCAGCACTGTTGTCTCTAGACACAGAGCCTGCTTGCCCTGTTTTCTTGGCTCGGGACTGTCTGCCTCTCCTTGTTGGTCTTCCAGACATTGTAATGGGTAGTGTATATTGTGCTAGAGTCACACAGCACACACACTAACTCCTGCAGATGGCTGTCTTAGATGACAACAGGGCAGAAGGGCAGATACAGGGTGAGGTGGTTTAGTGTGCTGTGCTATACTCACACAGCACACACACACTAACTCCTGCAGATGGCTGCCTTAGATGACAACAGGGCAGAAGGGCAGATACAGGGTAGAGTGGTGTAGTGTGCTGTGCTATAGTCACACAGCACACACACACTAACTCCTGCAGATGGCTGGCTGGCTGCCTTAGATGACAACAGGGCAGAAGGGCAGATACAGGGTAAGGTGGTTTAGTGTGCTGTGCTATAGTCACACAGCACACACACTAACTCCTGCAGATGGCTGCCTTAGATGACAACAGGGCAGAAGGGCAGATACAGGGTAAGGTGGTTTAGTGTGCTGTGCTATAGTCACACAGCACACACACACACACTAACTCCTGCAGATGGCTGGCTGGCTGCCTTAGATGACAACAGGGCAGAAGGGCAGATACAGGGTAAGGTGGTTTAGTGTGCTGTGCTATAGTCACAGCACACACACACACACACTAACTCCTGCAGATGGCTGGCTGGCTGCCTTAGATGACAACAGGGCAGATACAGGGTAAGGTGGAGGTGGTTTAGTGTGCTGTGCTATAGTCACACAGCACACACACACTAACTCCTGGCTGCCTTAGATGACAACAGGGCAGAAGGGCAGATACAGGGTAAGGTGGTTTAGTGTGCTGTGCTATACACACACAGCACACACACACTAACTCCTGCAGATGGCTGGCTGGCTGCCTTAGATGACAACAGGGCAGAAGGGCAGATACAGGGTAAGGTGGTTTAGTGTGCTGTGCTATACTCACACAGCACACACACACTAACTCCTGCAGATGGCTGCCTTAGATGACAACAGGGCAGAAGGGCAGATACAGGGTAAGGTGGTTTAGTGTGCTGTGCTATAATCACACAGCACACACACACTAACTCCTGCAGATGGCTGGCTGGCTGCCTTAGATGACAACAGGGCAGAAGGGCAGATACAGGGTAAGGTGGTTTAGTGTGCTGTGCTATAGTCACACAGCACACACACACACGCTAACTCCTGCAGATGGCTGGCTGGCTGCCTTAGATGACAACAGGGCAGAAGGGCAGATACAGGGTAAGGTGGTTTAGTGTGCTGTGCTATACTCACACAGCACACACACACTAACTCCTGCAGATGGTTGGCTGGCTGCCTTAGATGACAACAGGCCAGAAGGTCAGATACAGGGTAAAGGTGGTTTAGTGTGCTGTGCTATACTCACACACAGCACACACACACTAACTCCTGCAGATGGCTGGCTGGCTGCCTTAGATGACAACAGGGCAGAAGGGCAGATACAGGGTAAGGTGGTTTAGTGTGCAGTGCTATACTCACACAGCACGCACACACACACTAACTCCTGCAGATGGCTGGCTGGCTGGCTGCCTTAGATGACAACAGGCCAGAATGGCAGATGCAGGGTAAAGGTGGTTTAGTGTGCTTCTGCAGTGCTATACTAACACAGCACGCACACACACTAACTACTCCTGCAGATGGCTGGATTGGTAGAGATTGAGAACAGCACTGAGAAGAATAAACTATCCCTGCCTATTTTTGCTCTCCTCGCCGCTGGCTCTATGATTGGCCAATAATGCAGATGAATCACAAGCAGATAATGCAGATGACTCACAAGCAGATAATGCAGATGAATCACAAGCAGATAATGCACAAGCAGACACTGTACAGTACAGTACAGTCTGTCACTGTTCCTAACGCCGGAACACACTACATGAGGCCTCCGGAGCGGCGGCCTTATATAGTGTGGGGCGTGTACTAAACCCCCTGAGCTATAATAGGCCACAGGCATCCTGCCTGTGGCCAATTATTGCTCTCCTCGCCGCTGGCTCTATGATTGGCCAAGCATGCGGGGTCACAGTGCATGCTTGGCCAATCATCAGCCAGCAATGCACTGCGACTGGCGCAGTGCATTGTGGACCGTTCGCATCACACGAATTTGATGCGAACGGCCCCTTTTTGCGATTCGGTTCTGCGTCGCTTTAACTGACAAGCGGTCGAACGGCCGATGTTTTTTTCGAACATGGGTTCGAATCGAACCCCGGGCCCATCCCTAAACAAAAATAGAGCGACAATTTTGAAAAAAATGCATTATTTTTTTATTTTTTGCTATAATAAATATCCCCCAAAAATATATAAAAAAACATTTTTTTTCCTCAGTTTAGGCCGATACGTATTCTTCTACATATTTTTTGTAAAAAAAATCGCAATAAGCGATTATTGATCGGTTTGCGCAGAAGTTATAGCGTTTACAAGATAGGGGATAGTTTTATAGCATTTTTATTAATAATTTTTTTTTTATTATTAATGGCGGAGATCTGCGATTTTTTTTGTGACTGCGACATTATGGCGGACACATCGGACATTTTTGACACATTTTTGGGACCATTGTCATTTTTACAGCAATTAATGCATTAAATGCATTGATTTCTGTATAAATGACACTGGCAGTTTAGGAGTTAACCACAAGGTGGCAGTGTAGGGGTTAAGTAGGCCTAGGGGTGTTTTTTTTACTGTGGGGGGGGCGTGGCTGTCAGCTAGTGAATGCTGATCTCGGCTCCAATCACAGGGAGCAGAGATCGGCGTCACTAGTTGCTAGGCAGAACGGGGGATGCTGTTTATCTCGGCATCTCCCCGTTTAGCCGCTCCGTGAGACGATCGCGGGAGTCCCCGCGGCGATCGAGTCCGCGGGGACCGCGGCCGGACTCACGGGGGTCCCGACCGGCGCGGGAGCGCGCCGCTCCCGGCGCGCTCCCGCAGGCACGGACAGGCTAAAGGAGGGAAATATATATACGCCCTCCTGCCTATACGTGCCATTCTGTCGACGTATATCGGCGTGCGCGGGTCGGCAAGTGGTTAATCCTCCTCCTCTGGCAGGGCCAGTGTTGGCGGGGTTCCGGGGTTCCCACCCACACGTTCCCCCAGCTTTCATACATACTCATAGTATTTTCTTATTCTTACATTCTTACATTCAGGGTATGCCCTCTTTTCAGGCATACTGACCAGCTAGGCCATGGCACACCTCAGGCCTTGGTTCTTAGGAATATTGCATTTCCCACTTGAAGACTCCGATTACACATATATATATATATATATATATATATATATATATATATAGTGTGTAAGATATACAGTACATACAAATATTTCTCACACTTAAATGATTCAGATCATCAAACAAATATTACACAAAGATAACCTAAGTAAATCCCAGATGCAGTTTTTAAATTATTATTTCATTTATTAAGGGAAAAATCTGTTCAAACCTGCCTGGCCCTATGTGAAAAAGTAATTGCCCCCTCCCATGCTGAATCACGAATAAACTGTGATTAACCACAGTTTTTCTGAAAGCTGAGTTAGATTTTGCTTGCCACACCCAGGCCTGATTACTGTCAGACCTGTTGAATCAAGAAATCACATAAATAGAAGCTGTCTGACAAAATGAAACCTGCTAACAGATCACAAAAAGCCACACATCATGCCACAATCTAAAAAAAAAAAAAGAACAGATTAGAAACAAAGTAATGTACATGTATTGGTCTAGGAAGGGTTTTAAAGCCATTTCTAAGGCTTTGGAACTCCAGGGAAACACAGGGAAAGCCATTATCCACAAATGGAGTTAACTTGGAACAGTGGTGTACCTTCCCAGGAGTGGTCGGCCTACAAAAATGACTCCAAGAGCATGACGATGACTCATCCAGGAGGTCATAAAAGAACCCAGAACAACATCTAAAGAACTACAGGCCTCACTTGCCTCAGGTAAGATCAGTGTTCATGATTCAGGCTGGTACGACAAACGCTCCGACATTGGAAGCTCATGTCGCATGACTTGTGAAAATCAATGTTTCCCTATGAGAGCCGTCTTAACTGGTCCGACACAAGTCAGTCTGACTTTGAAAATGCTCCCTGTACTACTACTTTGGTCTGACTTTGATCTTACTTCAGCCCATTGAATATCACTGAAGTCGGATCAAACTCGGATCGCCATCTTAACTGATCCGACTTTGACATGCGACTTGTACTCTGATAATCCTGAAGGGGAACTCTGCGCCAAATAAACAAAGAGCAATGGCATGGGTTCCCCCTCCAATACCATACCAGGCCCTTGGTCTGGCATGGATTTTAAGGGGAACCCCCATGACATTTTTTCCCTGAAAATCCATATTAGACCCTTATCCGAGCACGCAGCCCAGCAGGTCAGTAAAGGGGGTGGTGACATGTGTGATTTCCATAGAAGGCAATAGCCTGGAATTCGCATCTGAACAGCACCACAGTGCTCAGAAATGCACAGGAATTTTTCAATTTGCTGCTTCACCGCATATATGTGAACCGGTTCCATAGAGAAGGCTGCCAGTTCAAATATCGTGCAGTTTCGAGGCATTTTGTGCTTCAGAATTGTGTACACACGATCGTCACGATTGTGTGACGGAAATTCCTATGCAAAATGTGTGATGGAGCCTACACACAGTCATAATTTCCAACAACAATGTCCTGTCACACATTTTCCATAGGAAAATCCTATCATTTTTACAGGGCATTAGAAAGGTAAGACATATATTTAAATCTATTTTTGGTACGCTATGTAAATGGAAACACATAGCAAACATGTTGTGGGTCTCACATTTGACTGCGAAAGTGAAAATATAGTTCAAGCTTCCTTTTCTTTGTGTCAGGGTTTGATTTGAGGACCCACACTTTTAGATCCTTGAGGGATTTTTTGTGATACTCTGGGAAATGGTGGGGGGACACTATGTTTGGGGAGACCTGCCTGGGTCCTCGAATCAATTCTTAACACATTTTCCCCAGCAGAGTGGTTCCAACAGTTGTGCCGACAGGAAACGTACTGGATCTTTACCCTTGATACCCTGGCACGAAAGGGTATGAACGAAGAAATTGAAGTCAGTACTGTTATCTAATTTTGTATTTGAATCACCCCAATAAGATTCTTGCGGACTAATTGGTTTCCGTTATAAAATTATCCATGACATGTACCAAAAACACCCACCTGCCAACTCCCTTCTGAACATGATCTGGTATGTACCCACGATTAACGCAAGAGCAAGAGGAGTAGCAATAGGGATGGCCAAAGGAATAAGATTCCAATTAGAAGAGAGGCTGACAGATCCAGAGGGAAGATTCCCGTTTTTTAAAATAAAATTGGGAGAAACGGAATTTACATTTGCAAATATCTATGCCCCAAATACGAACCCAGCAAAATACCTGATTAAAGTACTGGGAAAATTGATGGCTTTCCAGAGGGGTTATATGATCTTAATGGGAGATCTTAATCTCTGTTTGGAACCGGGCGTGGATAGTATGTCCCGTGTACAGGGGACAGGGAACGTACAATTAAAAGCATTAAAACAAAAATTACAAAAATGGCAGCTAGTTGATGCTTGGAGGATTCAGCATCAAAAAAGAAAAGATTTTACGTTCTTCTCCCCTGTGCACGGGACATACTCTAGGATAGATTATATCCTGGTAGACCACAGATTGGTTGGGGAAGTAGCTGAAACAAAAATAGAAATAGCTACACTGTCGGACCACGCCCCGGTGGTAATGAGACTAAAAACTGTAGGAAACCAAAGATACTCCAACAAATGGCGAATAAACGAAGCAATGCTAAGGGATGAGGAAAGCGCTGAGAAGGTGAAAAAAGAAATAGAGCAGTACTTCTTGATAAATGACACTGAAGAAATATCAGCTGCAACACTGTGGGAGGCCCATAAGGCGTACGTGAGAGGAGTATTAATAGCGCTAGGAGCAAAAAAAAAAAAAGAGAGGGCAGAGAAAATAAAGGGGTTAAGGGAGGAAGTAGCGATAGTAGAACAATTACACAAAAAAAAACATTTAAGCCCCCAGCCCACTTTATATAAAAAATTAGTTATTAAAAGAGGGGAACTGAAAGAACATATGGACCAAGAGGAAAAAAGAAAATTTAATAGAATAGCACAAGAGCGATATAAATGGGGAAATAAAGCCAGTAAACATTTATCTAAAATACTTCAAAAGAAAAAATCGGTAAACTACATAGACAAAATACAAACTGAAACTGGAGAAATGGTATATGAAACTAAAGAAATCGCAGAAACATTTAAGAATTATTATAAGAAGCTGTACTCCGTAAAGAATAGGGTGTCCTTGTTAGAGGAGAAAATTCGGAAAACAAAAGTTTTTCTAATTAAGGCACAATTACCAGTAATTACAGAAGAGGAGAGGGAAGGGCTAGAGGCACCCATAACTCAGGAAGAAATCAAAGAAGCTTTAAAAGACTCGGCGCCAGGTAAAAGCCCGGGGCCGGACGGGTTCACAACAGTTTATTACAAGAAATATGGGGAGATCCTGGTTCCAAGACTGTGCCAGTACCTTAATGGCCTGGGAGTGGAATATGGATTGAGTAGGGATGCGGCCACTTGCCTCGATTACGGTTATACCAAAAGAGGGAAAGGATGTATCGATGTGTTCTAGCTATAGGCCAATCTCGCTTTTAAATACGGATATAAAACTCTATGCTAAAGTATTGGCAAGGTGGATTAAGGGCTTGATGAACACATTGATACATCCGGACCAAGTGGGTTTTATTTCAGGCAGGGAAGGGAGGGATAATGGGGTTAGGTCACTCCTCTTGATTCAGAGGATAAAAGAAAATGGGTCCCCAGGTCTACTCCTGTCGATCGCCGCTGAAAAAGCTTTCGACAGGGTAGACTGGGGATTCATGGTACAGACCTTGGAAGTAATGGGATTTTGAACAAGAATGATCCAGTGGATTCAGTCATTGTACCATCACCCCACAGCCTCAGTTAAAATAAACGGACTATCATCCCTCCCCTTTGAGATGAAGAATGGGACGAGACAGGGATGTCCCCTGTCTCCCCTATTGTTTATCTTATCTTTAGAACCACTCCTGGCTACCATAAGAAACAATACAGAAGTAAGAGGAATTTGGGTGGGGGAGGAAGAACACAAAATAGCAGCTTTTGCTTTGCCGAATTTAATCAAAACCCTAGAACAATACGGAGAATTATCAAATTTTAAAATTAATTTAGCCAAATCTGAGATTTTGAATATAAATCTGACTAAAAGAGTAAAACAAGAGATCCAAAAAGAGTTCCATTTCCCCTGGCGAAAAGTAATCAAATACCTAGGTATAAAATTAACTAACTCCCTGGAAAAGATCTATAAAATGTATTATATACCACTCCTAGATGAAATTAAACAAGAAGGCAAAATATTTCTGAGCAAGCCAATATCCTGGATCGGACGCATAAATACTCTAAAGATGGTCATCCTCCCAAAAATAACCTACAAATTTCAGATGATACCTGTTGCACTATCACAAACATACCTCAGAAAACTCAAAACTATAGTGATGAACTTTATATGGAAAAACAAAAAGCCAAGAGTGTCCTTTCTAACATTAAAACAGGAAAAAAAAAGAGGAGGTTTACCAATACCTGATATTCAAAATTATTATAACGCAGTAGTATTATCTAGAGTAGTGGAATGGGTAAGGGACAAAAAGGAAAAAAGGTGGGTGAGGATAGAGAATACACTGTGTAATGCACGTTTGAAAGATATAATATGGAATCCCCCAAAATTTAGAGGTATGGGAGTAAACACTCATGCACTGACACAAAACACTTTAAGAATATGGGATAAAGTCTATAAAAGTTTAAATGGGGATTTCAACTCACCTTTAATAGCGTTATATTGCACCGGGGGGGGGGGGGGGGGGAATTGGAGGTAATTGGATTAAAAATGATAGGGCACAATTAAGAGACATAATGGAAAATGGCGAACACTACAAGATTTGGAACACAAGAGAGAGCTAATGGTGATAAATGAATGGCGGTATCAGCAGCTGGGTCAGTTTGTAAAGAATTTACCACAACCAATCAGGTCGGAAGAGGACCTGTCCCAGCTGGAGCGAGTATGCACAGCAGAAAATACAAGAAATACAATCTCAAGAATGTATAAAGTACTCATGACGGTGGACGAGCTGGTGATCCCGCCATTCATTAGTAAATGGCAAAGGGAATTAGGAGCACAGAAAAGCACTTTGATAATAGGAAAAATAATGAAATTGGCACATAATTCTGCTGTGGACATGAGGACAGCAGAGTTAAATTATAAATGTTTAACAGGTTGGTACGCGACCCCAGACAAAGTAAGCAGATATCAAACTGGAAAATCCCCTGAATGCTGGAGAGGATGCAGGGAGGTCGGAAATATGGCCAATATTTGGTCCAAAAATTAAAAAGTTTTGGGTAAAGATAATAGACCTAATTAGAGAAATTACTCAAAAGAAATTGGAGTACGACCCGTGGGTGATCCTGTTCCATGGAACAGACGAAGGGATAGCGAAATACAGGGAATCAATAATACCACATCTCAGGGCCGATCCGTCTCTGTTCTCATTGTTTAGAACAGAGCGTGTGTGATGCTGGTGGGCAGGAGGCGGAAGTTAAACACAGGAGGAGTCCTGTGTTTAACTTCCGCCTTCTGCCCACCAGCATAAGCATTACACACGCTCTGTTCTCCACCCTGGCGGCGCGGCTGCACACTGTCCTCTCCAGCTGCCGCCCAGGTGGTTTTAATTAGCCTAGTGGTGGGGGGTGGTTTGTCTAGGGGGGGGTCTATACCAATGTGGGGGGGGGGGGTGGTTTGTCCTGGGGGGGTCTATACTAATGTGGGGGGGGTGGTTTGTCTGGGGGGGTCTATACTAATGTGGGGGGGTTGTCCTGGGGGGGTCTATACTAATGTGGGGGGGGTTGTCCTGGGGGGGTCTATACTAATGTGGGGGGGGGGGGGTCTATACTAATGTGGGGGGGTTTTGTCCTAGGGGGTCTACTAATGTGGGGGGGGGGTTTTGTCCTGGGGGGGTCTATACTAATGTGGGGGGGGGTTTGTCCTGGGGGGTCTATACTAATACGGGGGGTGGTTTGTCCTGGGGGGGGGGGGGGGGTCTATACTAATGTGGCAGGGTTTGTCCTGGGGGGGTCTTTACTAATGTGGGGGGGGGGGTGGTTTGTCCTGGGGGGTCTATACTAATGGGGGGGGGTTTGTCCTGGGGGGTCTATACTAATGTGGGGGGGGGTTGTCCTGGGGGTCTATACTAATGTGGGGGGGGTTGTCCTTGGGGGGTCTATACTAATGTGGGGGGGGTGGGGGTTTGTCCTGGGGGGTTTGTCCTGGGGGGGGTTTGTCCTGGGGGGGGGGTTTGTCCTGGGGGGTCTATACTAATGTGGGGGGGGTTTGTCCTGGGGGGTCTATACTAATGTGGGGGGTGGTTTGTGGGGGGGGGGGTGGGTTTGTCCTGGGGGGTATATACTAATGTGGGGGGGTGTTGGGGGGTCCTGGGGGGGGGGTTGGGGGGTCTATACTAATGTGGGGGGGGTTCGTCTTAGGGGGTCTACTAATGTGGGGGGTTTGTCCTGGGGGGGTCTATACTAATGTGGGGGGGTTTGTCCTGGGGGGGTCTATACTAATGTGGGGGGGTGGTTTGACCTGGGGGGGTATATACCAATGTGGGGGGGGGTTGTCCTGGGGGGTCTATATTAATGTAGGGGTGGTTTGTCCTGGGGGGGTCTATATTAATGTGGGGGGGGTTTGTACTGGGGGGTCTATACTAATGTATGGGGCTGGTTTGTCCTGGGGGGGTCTATACTAATGTGGGGAGTGGTTCGTCCTGGGGGGTCTATACTAATGTGGGGGGGGTGGTTTGTCCTGGGGGGTCTATATACTAATGTGGGGGGGGGGTGGTTTTGTCCTGTGGGGGGTCTATACTAATGGGGGGGGTTCGTCCTGGGGGGGGGTCTATACTAATGTGGGGGGGTGGTTTGTCCTGAGGGGGTCTATATTAATGTGGGGGGGGGGTGGTTTGTCCTGGGGGTCTATACTAATGTGGGTGGCGGGCTGGTTTGTCCTGGGGGGTTTATACTAATGTAGGGGGGTTTGTCCTTGGGGGGATCTATACTAATGGGGGGTTTGTCCTGGGGGCTATACTAATGTGGGGGGTCTGTACTAATGTGGGGGAGGGTTGTCCTGGGGGGTCTATACTAATGGAGGGGGTGGTTTGTCCTGGGGGTCTGTACTAATGGGGGGGTTTGTCCTGGGGGGCTATACTAATGTGGGGGGGGGTCTGTACTAATGTGGGTGGTGGGGTTTGTCCTGGGGGGTCTATACTAATGGAGGGGGTGGTTTGTCCTGGGGGGTCTGTACTAATGGAGGGGGTGGTTTGTTCTGGGGGGTCTATACTAATGGAGGGGGCGGTTTGTCCTGGGGGGTCTGTACTAATGGAGGGGGGGTGGTTTGTTCTGGGGGGTTTGAACTAATGTAGGGGGGAAAGGTTTGTCCTGAGGGGGGGTCTATACTGATAAAGGGGGGTGTTTTGTCCTGGGTGTCTATACTGATGGGGGTCTATACTGAGGGAGGTATTTATACTTAGTGAAGGGTCTGCACTGACGGAGGGGGGTTCTATACTTAATGGAGTGGGGTCTGTATTGAGGAGCGACTATAGTTGGTGGAGGGGGTAATACCATGTTTTACTGCACCAGGTGACACCAACCCTAGTGAGGCCACTGCAGCTGCGGGCTCTTATTTCCCCTCTCCCTCTCCTCCTCGTGCGCTGCTGTACTAATGAGCGGCGCACTATGTTTCTTCACCCGCCTTCATAACGGCCAGGGAAGACAAAACAAAGGAGCAAAGAAAAGGATTGTGGGACATGTGGTCCCAAGGACTGGCAGCCCCACTGTAACAAGGAAACTGCAGCCCACACAGCATGCTCAGCTGAATGGGAGAGAGAAAGCCAGGAGCCCGGGAAAGCTTTCAGGGAAGGGCACCCAGGACTCCAGAGGGAGAGGGCAGTGCTGAGAGAACACCATCAGAGAGAGAAAAAGCCACACAGCCTGGCGCCATCTCTGGTGGAGAAAGGAATGGAGTCATTGCAGGAATACAGATCTGGGCTCTACCCAGCGGAGTCGCCACGGGCAATTCAGAGTGAGCCGACTCCTGATCAGAGGAACCGTTGTTGCTGTATCGCTGGGTCAGGTGAGAGGGCCGATCGGCCATTATTTACTACCATCTCTTGTAACATGTCTGCAGTCTCTGACCATCTCTTGTAACATGTCTGCAGTCTCTGACCATCTCTAGTATCATGTCTACAGTCTCTGACCATCTCCTGTACTATGTCTGGGGGCTTTTTCTAATAGACTCTCTAACAGAAGCCCCCTCTGTGTGCATCAGAGAGACTCCCCTCCAGGTCTCATTAGTGTACGCTCTTCCTGTATTTTCTTTATTGGTAAAAGATCATGGGAGGATCCCAGGGTAACGAAGACTTCTTACGGGAACATCTCTGTGTTGAAGTCGTTGTCATAGAAACATTTGTAAAGGGGAGGAGTTGGTAAGATGACCACGCCCACGTGGGGGCGCCAGAAATATTTCTGCATCCAGGCGTCTGTGACCCTAGGATCGGCCCTGCCACATCTCCTAAACGCAGCAAAGCGACTTATACCTAAGAATTGGCAAGGACTAGATAGCCCACAAATCTGGGACTGGATAGACGCAGTAGAAGAAACCTATAGGATGGAAAGTCTGAGAGACGAGGTAAAGGAAAATGGGAGTGTTGGAGAACCTTCAAAAAATCATGGAGTTACGCGCAAGAATTGAGAATGTAGAATCAGTAAGTTAACAGACCAAGTACGAGTAATGGAGAACTACAAAAGGCGGAGTAGGAATATATTAATGGGTATAGAGGACCGAGGTGGATGAGGTTGGGGAGGGAGCGAGGGGAGGGGGGGGGGGGGGGGCAAGGGGGAGAGGGGGGAAGGGGAGAATACTGTTTTAATCAAGAAAATGTTTAAAGCTTCTCAAGAAAGGGGGGGGGGATATATATTTAAAAAAAATAAAAAAAAAACACCATATAAACAATTTGCCTTACCCAAAATGACTTAAGCTACAATGATGTGAAAAGGAGAAGGGACGAGGGTGAACTTTCAAGTTGAATTAAGTCTCTCATAAGATTTTGGTGAAGTGGCAAAAAAAAAAAAAGATTGTTTGTTTACCTTGCACTAACAGGTTGGATGGCCAATAGTATCTAATTTCTTTGCACATCTTAACATGTATGTAAACCCTAAATCTACTTTTTAGTATGTTTGATTTAATTTCTTACTGCATATAGTTTTCCCAAGCAAATAATTTGTTTGTGGGTCTTTCACAAAGTTTTTTGTTACCTAAAGAGCATGCCAGAAACAGTATTTCCTATTGTAGGCTGACAAGGCCTAAGCCACTGCCTCCTATTTAAAAGTCTTGTTGTTGGTCTGCTGTGTAAGCTCAGTCAGAATGCTTTTAGGCTGATCATCTGTTAGGTATATCTGTACAGTGAAGCATAATGCCAAATGTAATGAAAAATACATTTAGGGTTTACATAAACTGTAAGTATCAAAGCTTCTATGGCAGATCGATGTCATTGGCAGACTTCCATTTCAACATAAAATCATAATATAGTTGTTAGGTATACACTGACATCCTGAATTAATTGGTAAAAAAGTATTTTTTTAATTTTTATTTAACCATTAATTAAATTAAATAAAGTGAAAAACATTAATTTTTGTAGGTTTGGGATTCTTTGAAAGTATTAGTAAAACTACATTCAGAGTTCAGCACTCTGTGAGATGTTATTTTGTTTGTCTACTAACCATAATTCCTTTACAATCTCACATAGTCCTTTAATATTGCTGATTACCATTGCATACATCATTTAGAGAGAGAGTTGTAAGTAAAGATAAGCCCCGGATCCTAGGAACTAAGTGTAGGGGCCGCATGACTGGGGGGAAGCTATTGTTAGTGCAACAGGAAGCCGGGTGTAGGAAGGGGAGTTATGGCTGTAGGACTAAGGGGCGGTCTTAAGTTCATTTAACTTGTGGGGGGGTGGGGCTTGCGCAGTCAGAGCAGCAGGACGAGAGGAACACACAGGACAGTTTTCTCCCTCCCTCCCTCCCTCCCTATAGACAGCAACTTGTGAATGTGTATGAGTTTGTGTGTTGTTTTGTTTGTTTTCTTTTATTTCAGGTGCTGGTGGCAGGGGTCTCTGGTTCCTAAAGGTCGGAATGGTGGTGGTATATATATATATATGGCTGTATATATGTAATATATGGTGTGGTAAGGGTCGGGACCTATCTTGGTATGGGTACTTTCCTATATGGTAAGATGGACTATCGGTCATCGAGCTGAAGGTGCAAGAAGGTGGTAAGCAGTTGTCACTGAGCTGTATCCTTTGCGGCTAGTGGCCAGAAGTGGTGGTGGTGGTCGGCCGATGAGATAGTGGTACCTTCTTTCAGGAACCTCAGACGTAGCAGTAACATGTTTTGGTTATAAATATTGTTTTATATATATATATATTGGAAGGCCGGGTACCGGCCTGAAGTTATGGGAGGAGCCCGGAGGGTATTTAAGCAGCCCAAAGGCCGCCGGTCTTTGTCGGTTTCCTGTGCGTGATATCTGATACGTCAGACATCTAGGACCGACTCGTTCGAGACAAGCGCTGTTGGTGCCGGTTCGTGAGCTCCGTTTTCGTCTGTCCGTCTCCTCTTGTTGCAGTCCCGCGTTCCGTGTTCGTAAGTCGCGTTGTCCCTTCGTGTCGCACTTGTGTCGCAGAGTCGCAGTTCGTACAAAGAGTCTGGTTCGGCTGTCGCAGGTAGGGCTTCGGCTCCCATGTTTTACGTTCTCATGCACTGCTTATCATGTCACTAAACTGTGGTCTGCGTAGCTCACGAACCACGCGCTGCTTGTCTCGAAACCTAAACACTTACTCACACGTTTTTGGTTGTACACGATCGGGAGCCATCTAGCGGCACGCACATTCAGGGCCGCCCGCCACAAAACACTCCGACCGATGCCGCATCCGGCACTCAAGGGTTCCCTTACGCGGTCGTGCTACGCAGTCTTCGAATCGTTCAAACACGACTCACGCACGGGTGCCGTTCGCACTCACACATATCGTTCATGTCCTGCCATTATTCGAATCGGTGGCGCCAGCGAGCGTGCCAAATCGCTATTCACATTCCGAAGCACTGTTGGCATACTAATTGTACGAATCACTTCGACCGTGTCGAGACATTTCACGTGTTAGCATGACAATCATTTCATCATTTCAAACATGGCTAACGTATCGGGCCATTCGGTCATGCTAAATCATTTCGCATCAGTTAAACAGGGCGTTCATGCCATCGCTTCGATCCTGGTCCGGTCGCATCCATACATGCTCCGATCGGGGCGATCCAGATGCACGACTACCCGGCCTCATTTCGATACATGCACCAAGGGCGGAATCGCATCACTGGTTGCGTACATTCCTGATTCTTGCCCCTGTCATGGTATATCATTTCTGTCACCTTACCACGCCCGGCATGAATGCAGTCACTTCCCCGCACTAATTCGTGTCGGCGTGCCCTAGGCCGGCCTCATTTCAATACATGCGCCAAGGGCGGAATCGCATCACTGGTTGCGTACATTCCTGATTCTTGCCCCTGTCATGGTATATCATTTCTGTCACCTTACCACGCCCGGCATGAATGCAGTCACTTCCCCGCACTAATTCGTGTCGGCGTGCCCTAGGCCCGGCCTCATTTCAATACATGCGCCAAGGGCGGAATCGCATCACTGGTTTTGCGTACATTCCTGATTCTTGCCCCTGTCATGGTATCTCATTTCTGTCACCTTACCACGCCCGGCATGAATGCAGTCACTACCTCGCACTAATTCGTGTCGGCGTGCCCTAGGCCCGGCCTCATTTCAATACATGCGCCAAGGGCGGAATCGCATCACTGGTTTTGCGTACATTCCTGATTCTTGCCCCTGTCATGGTATCTCATTTCTGTCACCTTACCACGCCCGGCATGAATGCAGTCACTACCTCGCACTAATTCGTGTCGGCGTGCCCTAGGCCCGGCCTCATTTCAATACATGCGCCAAGGGCGGAATCGCATCACTGTTTTGCGTACATTCCTGATTCTTGCCCCTGTCATGGTATCTCATTTCTGTCACCTTACCACGCCCGGCATGAATGCAGTCACTACCTCGCACTAATTCGTGTCGGCGTGCCCTAGGCCCGGCCTCATTTCAATACATGCGCCAGGGGCGGAATCGCAAAAAAAAAAAAAAAAGAGACTTTGATTCTTGTCCTTGTCATGTTATATCATTTCTGTGTCACCTTACCACGCCCCAGCGTTAATTGGTCACCTGCCTGTACGAATTTGCGCCGGCGTGCCCTAGGCCGGCCGCATTTCTACAAAAAAAAAAAAAAAAGGGAGCTTGGAGTCGGACCCGGTGGCAGCTGGATGTCACAGTTCGGCCTCAGCAATGCCCAGGCAGTTAGCCTCGTTTCCCGGTTGCCTCATTTCTGTACGTGCTCCAGAGTCCGGCTCACAGTCACCCCCATACGGTACGAACGGGCCGGGCCCTGTCACGGGAAGTTCGTTCAGTTAAGGCAACATGTCAAGTCAGTCATTCGTGTTGTCATCTGTCATTTGATCCCACAGCGGTCTCGGCAGTCGACTTAAGTCACTATCGCCTGTTGTTATCATCTACGTTGGGTTCCGTCGCTCTGGACGGCAGCAGTTTTAGGCTCTTAAATAGGTACTTTCTCTCACACTCTCTCAGGTCAGTCGGATTCAGTAGGTCCACCTGCACCTTACGCGGTCGTGCTACGCAGTCTTCGAATCGTTCAAACACGACTCACGCACGGGTGCCGTTCGCACTCACACATATCGTTCATGTCCTGCCATTATTCGAATCGGTGGCGCCAGCGAGCGTGCCAAATCGCTATTCACATTCCGAAGCACTGTTGGCATACTAATTGTACGAATCACTTCGACCGTGTCGAGACATTTCACGTGTTAGCATGACAATCATTTCATCATTTCAAACATGGCTAACGTATCGGGCCATTCGGTCATGCTAAATCATTTCGCATCAGTTAAACAGGGCGTTCATGCCATCGCTTCGATCCTGGTCCGGTCGCATCCATACATGCTCCGATCGGGGCGATCCAGATGCACGACTACCCGGCCTCATTTCGATACATGCACCAAGGGCGGAATCGCATCACTGGTTGCGTACATTCCTGATTCTTGCCCCTGTCATGGTATATCATTTCTGTCACCTTACCACGCCCGGCATGAATGCAGTCACTTCCCCGCACTAATTCGTGTCGGCGTGCCCTAGGCCGGCCTCATTTCAATACATGCGCCAAGGGCGGAATCGCATCACTGGTTGCGTACATTCCTGATTCTTGCCCCTGTCATGGTATATCATTTCTGTCACCTTACCACGCCCGGCATGAATGCAGTCACTTCCCCGCACTAATTCGTGTCGGCGTGCCCTAGGCCCGGCCTCATTTCAATACATGCGCCAAGGGCGGAATCGCATCACTGGTTTTGCGTACATTCCTGATTCTTGCCCCTGTCATGGTATCTCATTTCTGTCACCTTACCACGCCCGGCATGAATGCAGTCACTACCTCGCACTAATTCGTGTCGGCGTGCCCTAGGCCCGGCCTCATTTCAATACATGCGCCAAGGGCGGAATCGCATCACTGGTTTTGCGTACATTCCTGATTCTTGCCCCTGTCATGGTATCTCATTTCTGTCACCTTACCACGCCCGGCATGAATGCAGTCACTACCTCGCACTAATTCGTGTCGGCGTGCCCTAGGCCCGGCCTCATTTCAATACATGCGCCAAGGGCGGAATCGCATCACTGTTTTGCGTACATTCCTGATTCTTGCCCCTGTCATGGTATCTCATTTCTGTCACCTTACCACGCCCGGCATGAATGCAGTCACTACCTCGCACTAATTCGTGTCGGCGTGCCCTAGGCCCGGCCTCATTTCAATACATGCGCCAGGGGCGGAATCGCAAAAAAAAAAAAAAAAAAAAAAAAAAAAAAAAAAAAAAAAAAAAAAAATGAAAAAAAAAAAAAAAAAAAAAAAAAAAAAAAAAAAAAAAAAGAGACTTTGATTCTTGTCCTTGTCATGTTATATCATTTCTGTGTCACCTTACCACGCCCCAGCGTTAATTGGTCACCTGCCTGTACGAATTTGCGCCGGCGTGCCCTAGGCCGGCCGCATTTCTACAAAAAAAAAAAAAAAAAAAAAAGGGAGCTTGGAGTCGGACCCGGTGGCAGCTGGATGTCACAGTTCGGCCTCAGCAATGCCCAGGCAGTTAGCCTCGTTTCCCGGTTGCCTCATTTCTGTACGTGCTCCAGAGTCCGGCTCACAGTCACCCCCATACGGTACGAACGGGCCGGGCCCTGTCACGGGAAGTTCGTTCAGTTAAGGCAACATGTCAAGTCAGTCATTCGTGTTGTCATCTGTCATTTGATCCCACAGCGGTCTCGGCAGTCGACTTAAGTCACTATCGCCTGTTGTTATCATCTACGTTGGGTTCCGTCGCTCTGGACGGCAGCAGTTTTAGGCTCTTAAATAGGTACTTTCTCTCACACTCTCTCAGGTCAGTCGGATTCAGTAGGTCCACCTGCACCAGCTTGATCAGGGTTCCAGCAGGTAAAAAAAAAAAAAAAAAAAAACGCAGGGGCACGGGGGGCTCCTGCTTTCTCATGGCAGGTACGTATATCATAGGTGACACGTCCAAACTCATTTCTTGTCACCTCTTTATAGGCCCAGCCTGCAAACACGTGACCAGTCTACTAAGTAACGGGTCTTGGCAGCCGCCATGTCATCAGTCGGCAGCGATGACCTCACCACCCCGCTATCTCCGGCGTCAGCCTCCGAGGCTGGCAGTGTCCAGTCCCTTAGGGCATGGACAATTCCCAGGCTGTCCGCCGAGCTGAGACGCAGAGGGATACCCTTCTCGTCCGCGGCCAGGAAGGCGGAGCTATTCAGGCTCCTCTTCCCACCACCGGCCGCAGCAAGCCCCAGCAGCCAGCAGGCGTCTCTGGAATCGATTTCAGCCGCCGTCGCTCAGCTACACACCCTCGTGTCTTCCCTGTCTTCCTCAATCGTTGAGGTCCAGGACAGGGTGTCTCGTCTAGAGACCAGCCTGGCTGCCACGGTTCCGGACCCTGCGGTGGTCCCAGCCATCAGTGCACCGGCCGCAGGTAGTGAGCTTGCCACGACTACCGTTCACCCTTCCCACCTGGTGCCACCCAGCGTAAGGAAGGACATTCTAGAGGGCAGAGACGTTAACCTGGCCTCACTCTTGATCTCGGTCCATGACTTGGCCGAGAACAAGGCCTACACCTGGGGGGACGTCTCGGTGGTTTTGAAAGCGAAGGATCCGAGGCTCAACAGAAAGCTCACGGTGCCCGAGTTCACGCTCGCTTTCGGCATGTTAGGGACGTGCTGTGCTCAGCCTCCCCCGGCAGACGGGAGGAACTGGACCTCTACCTCCATTTGATCGTAGACCTGGGCCACAAATACGGTGGCTCAGCGTTCTACGACTATCATCGGTCCTTCTCAGCCAAAGCCGCAGCCAGATTCTCACAGTTTCATTTGACAACGGACTGGAGCGTAGTGGACACAGAGTTGTTCTGCCGCCACTTCGCGGGTCTTCGCTCCCCGCTATGTGCTGTCTGTCAGTCAGCGTCCCACACCACGGTCTGGTGTGCCAACATAGCCTCTGTCCATCCGATAGCTAGCACGGCCTCTACCAGCACGAGCCAGGCTCAGCAGGCCCCGGCGCAAGGGCAAAAGGTGGACAAGTTGGGACGTCCGGTGCGGATGGTTGGGGGAGCCGCCATTTGCAACAATTTCAATTACGGCTCCTGCAATTTCAGCCAGTGCCGGCTCTTGCACGTTTGCACCCTATGCCAGAGGGCGCACCCCAGGATCCTATGTGAGGTCAAACAGAAGAACCATGACTAAGCCGGGTCAATGCCCTTTGGCTCGGTGTTTACTTGACCTCACACCCCACTCCGTCACTCGCCAGCTACCTCATCCGGGGTTTCACCGATGGGTTTCATACCGGGCTCATCACCCTGCCCCACTCCACCCACGAATGTCCGAACCTACGCTCAGCAGCAACAGATGAGCCAGCGATTGACGTCCTTCTGCAGACGGAGTTGGATCGGGACTTCATGATAGGCCCGTTCAGTCAGTCTCCCTTTAACATCTGGGGGGTTAGCCCTATCGGGCTTGTACAGGGAATATTTTCAAATAAAAACGTCTGGGTATGATCTGTCAGCGCCTCATTATTCCGTCGCTCCCAGTCTCAACTCGCTCGTCCCCTCATCAAGTGGAGGGAGCGATATTATTTCGCGACCAAATTGACCTTCGGGTCTAAGAGTAGTCCTTGGGCAGCCAGGGCAGATCTGGCCATGTGGGAACACTTTCTTAGTAATTGGAACGGTGTGTCCCTGTTCATCCCAGTCGTGTCCACGCAGTCACCTCAGGTGGTGACCGATGCGGCGGCATCCACAGGATGCGCCGCCATTTTTGGCCATTTGTGGTTCGCCGCCCCTTGGCCTCCTCAAGCACTAGCCACACCAGGCTTCACTACCACGTCAGCCCTCTTTGAGCTCTTCCCCATCGTAGCAGCCGCTCACCTATGGGGTCACCATTGGTCTGGACAGACTGTGGCTTTCACGACAGACAACCAAGCCACAGCCAAGATCATCAGCAAGGGCAGGCCTAAATCCAGGCCCGTCATGTCCTTCCTCCGCAGACTGGTCCAGCTATCCCTACAGCATCAGTTCAATGTTTACTGCTCATTCATTCCAGGGAAGTGTAACTCAGCGCTTATTGTCATTCTCACCTAGCACTGTCACACAGCACGATACGCCAGTACGTGGCCGGGGTGCCGCACTACTTGTCACTTCAAGACCCCGCGAGGCCTTCGGTGTTCTCCTGCCACGCAGTGAGGGCTCTACTACGTGGAGTGCAGAAACACCAGCCGCCAGTCAGCCCGAAGCCGCTGCCTATCACGGGGGAGATCTTCAAGGGAATGTCTGACATCCTGGATAGGTCCCCTTTCGGTCTCCTCCTCAGCACCGTCCTGCAGGCTGCGATACACATGGCGTTTTATGGGTTTCTACGGCCCAGCGAGTTCACTCGCAGCCACCCAGCCGGTCCAGTCTTGCATAGAAGTAGTATCTGCCGCCACCAGGATCACTACGTCCTTCACTTGGCGACATCCAAAACTCAGCAGCGAGGTTCTGGAGTAGATGTTCACCTGTACAGGACTCACAACAACTGGTGCCCAGTTGCCGTGTTAAACCGCCTGACGGCACTGCTATCCGACCGCCCAGGGTCCAGTCCGCTTCTACCCTTTCCGGTAAAACCCCTCAACTCGTCGCAGTTCGTGGAACATGTCCGGGTCCTTCTCGGCAATCTTCAGTTGGACCCCAGCCAGTACTCCGGGCATTCATTCCGGATTGGGGCGGCCACGACGGCCTCAAGACAGGGGGTTCCGGACCATGTGATCAAGGAACTGGGTCGGTGGAAATCGGCCTGCTTCTCTCGCTACATTCCTAACCCACAGTTAGAGATGGCTCAGGCCTTTGCTCGTCTTACTCAGTGACATTACCTTTAATAAATAATTATCCCCTACCTGAAGGTTTTTGCCCCCTTATTTTGGTGTACCATACGGTAGACCAAGGCACACTTTCAGGTCTATTTCATGTTGGTGAGTTTTGTGTTGTTCCTATATGTCATCTTTACTCATGTCGTCCGTAGGGCTCTAGACCATAAATTGGAAGGCCGGGTACCGGCCTGAAGTTATGGGAGGAGCCCGGAGGGTATTTAAGCAGCCCAAAGGCCGCCGGTCTTTGTCGGTTTCCTGTGCGTGATACCCACCCACCCTCCCCTTTTAAAAGCCTCTTCCAAGTATTCTTACCCCAGACTGAATACTCATTCCACATTATTCCATAACTACTTCTTATCATTCTTTATCTAGGGTATGCCCCCTTATTTTGGTGTACCATACGGTAGACCAAGGCACACTTTCAGGTCTATTTCATGTTGGTGAGTTTTGTGTTGTTCCTATATGTCATCTTTACTCATGTCGTCCGTAGGGCTCTAGACCATAAATATATATATATATATATATATATATATATATATATATATATATATATATATATATATATATATATATATTTAAAGAAAGAGTTATTTTCTATAATGTTGTGTTTGGATTTAATAAAGGGGCCTTTAGTGGCCATTTAATCCAGACAGTGTGTCGTGTTTCATTTGTAAGGAAGAATAATTATGGTGGTTGGTTAGAGGGGGGGGGGGGGGGTTGTTGGGTCAAGGCAACTAACGTATCAGCCATACACCAGTCAATATAATTATGATTTACCTGAGAGTAGGGCATAGGGTCACTGAAATACCTTTTACCCTACTATTTCACAATGTTAGTTACAGTATTTAAACTAATTTTCTTTACAGTGTAGCTCTTTATCTTCTCTTTTCTCCAACGTGCCTTCAAAGTATCTTCCAATACAATATTAAACTCTTACTTCATGTTGCAAGAACCTGTCATTCTCCAGTCAGAAACAATCCAATGACCCATTTACCACATATAGATAAAAAGGAGAAAGCTACCTCGAGGGACAAGCTGTCCTTGAGGGAAAGCTAGAAAAGTAAGTAGTTAAAAAGCCACTGTGTCTCAGCCCATTCTACAAAAAAAATGGCAGTTAAGTATCTGATGTTTTACATGTGTTGAACAAGTAATGAAAGATTGAAAGGGAGGTCATGTAGTACATGTCCTCTCTCAAAAAGAGGGCCGATGGACATACAGAATAAATACATCTCACCCTAGAAACTTTAACATAAATTTGTATTTAAACTGTTATCTGTGAGGGGGTGGACGTATGTATAAAGAGAAAGGAAAGACTTTTAGTTTATAGACCAGGGTCTTTAAAGTGACTTTTTAATGCATCTGAATCAAGTTTGGTTACCTGTTACAAGGGAATGTGCAAGCCAGACTGAGGGAACAGGAGATAATTTTTAAATAAATGGGGATGAGGTGGCTTGCTAGGGGCCACCCTTTCAATGTTTAAGGACATGTGACCTGCTATTGTTCAGGAGAGGGGGCGCATGTCCACTACCTCTCTATTTCCTGGACAGACAACCTGTATGCTTGGTTAAGGATCTGGTATGGATTTTTAAAGGGGTGTGCTAGGTACAGTATTTTTAATCAGGAGCCCACACAAAAAAAACAAAAAAAGGATGTGGGCCCCCCTGAAAATCCATATCATATCCTTATTCAAGACTGTTGCCTGCAGTGATAGTGTGCCCCTATCTGTTCCTAAACCATAGTACCTGAACATTAGAAGGGTACCTCATCTGTTGGCCCCCAGGAAAGGCACCTTGTCCCAAAGTTGATGGCCTCATTCCTACATCCCTGGCCCATTGAATGTGAGGGTCTCTAAGAGGACTTATCAGAATCTGAAAGCCCACTTTATCATACGTGGCCCCCAGATATCCAGATCTACCTTCACGTCACTGAGCAAAGTATATAGTACCCCTTAAAATGATAAACACACATGGATCATAAAAAAGGAATTTATTAAACTAAAACATAAATAAATACACAAACACTGTCCGTCAATGTAAATCTTACTTTAATCACATTGCCCATTGATGTAGATCCAATGTCAAACATTATGAATGACACCCTAGCTCCCTGTGGACATGATGATATGCACCATGAAGCTCTCCCATCGCACTCAAATCCCAATTAACATATAGTACATTACTGGGTATTACTACCTCGGATTGTGAGTAACGCGGTTTACGAGCGTTTCGCAATACGAGCTATTACTTTTTAAAATCCTGACTCGGATTGCGAGTGTTGTCTCTCAAGACGAGCAGGATTCAAGCCAATGGGGTGTGCAGTACCGCATTTGGCCAGAGGAGCGGGGGTGTCGGTGACACTTGAAGCCGCTCGGACGCACTCAGAGACACTCGGAGACACTCAGAAACATTCAGAAACATTCCATTCCCAAGTGTCTCTGAGCCTCTCCAAGTGCATCCGAGCGGCTCATGGCAGTTTTTTGAGTGTTTCCAAGTGTCTCCGGTGCCCCCCACCTCTGGCCACATGCGGTACTGCATACAATAGCAGTCACTGTGGAACTAATTATCTGCATCTCCATTGACTCCTATGGGGAAACTCGCTTTGATATATGAGTGTGTTGGATTACAAGCACTCTTTTGGAACTAATTATGCTCGTAATCCAAAGTACCACTGTATTTGTCAACAACATCACCCAGGTACCCGCTGGCCTGTTTACAAAACAGCAAAATCTGGCCACTTTTGGTTTAGTTTGTGCTCGTTCAATGAACCTCAAAGAGCAAAAGTTGGGATTGAAGTAATCGATGACCCAAACCCCAAGTTTATCTTAACAGCAGCCTAATGCTTCTTGCAAGTCTATGAGCCATTCATTTATGCTGCCAATCTTTTGTTCCATTCCATCCTGAAAGCATAGGTCTCTGTTTGACTGAGATCTGGGGATTATGCAGCCTATTGGAGTACACTAAAGTCATTGTCATGTCCATGTAATCATTTTGAAATAATAAAACAGGATTGTGTTGATAAAATCTTTTAATAAATTATTTTATATGTGCTATGCAATGTGCTTGTGTTTTTGTTTTGCTATCCACAGTTTTCAGTATCTATGGGTTCAGAGTTTTTCCTATGCACATCACTGTTGTAAAAAGTAGTAAGTAGTGTAAAGTCTGTGCCTTTTGCTCTATCCTCTCCCATAAAAATGGTGGTTTTTCCCTCTGAGCTGTTGCTTATAGGGATGAGCTTGATGTTCGGGTCGAACATAAGTTCGACTCGAACAGCGGGTGTTCGCCCCCGTTCGACGAAGAGCGAACATTATGGGGCATTCGCAGCAAAATCGAGCGCCGCGGAACGCCCCATAATGCACTGTGAGATCGCAGTGCATTGCTGTATGATGACTGGCCAAAGCATGCACCTGACCAGGGTGCCTTTGGCCAATCATGGCTCAGGGGACTAAGTCCACGGCCCACACTATATAAGACTGCTTACATGGCAGCCATGTGTAGTGTTGTTGGTGTGGACAGAGATAGCTTGAGTTGGATTAAGCAGTCAGGTTATTCAGTTAGTGGCAGTGTATTTTTATATATATACAGTCAGTCTAATATATCTATATCTATCTATCTATCTATCTATCTATCTAAATATATATAGATAGATAGATAGATAGATAGATAGATAGATAGATAGATAGATATAGATAGATAGATAGATAGATAGATAGATAGATAGATAGATATAGATAGATAGATAGATAGATAGATAGATAGATATAGATAGATAGATAAATATATACTCTGCATCCAGTGTAGCCTATATCTACAGTGCATTCTGTGGTGTACTGTTTCTAGTACACTTCAAGCGGTGTATTAATATATATATATATATATATATATATACATATATATATATACAGTCTCGTGTGTATTTATATATATATATATATATATATATATATATACTCTGCATTCAGTGTAACCTATATCTACAATGCATCCCGTGGTGTACTGTTTCTAATACACTTCAGGCGGTGTATTGATATATATTTATACAGTCTCGTGTGTATATATATATATATATTTATATACTCTGCATTCAGTGTAACCTATATCTGCAGTGCATCTACCTGCGCCCAACAAGAGTATATGTGAGGGGTTACAGTGTTGTGGCACCACCACCACCACCCAATTTTTCTGCCCCTGTTTAACAGGGGCATGTAAGTACAACTTCTGATATAATATTTCACAGCAGGGCCTGTTCCAGCGTCCAACACGAGGCGTCTATTTACAGATATCTTGGATAGATTATGTATTATAGTTTGTTGCACCACCACCACCAAAGGCCCAATTTTTCTGCTATACGCTGCTTTACAGGCATACTAAGGACACCCCCCAGGCATGATATTTAAAGGAATATTTAATTTTTATTGTTTCACTTTCAACATTATTGAAATCACCGCTCCCGAAAAAAACGTCAGTTTTATAAAAAAAAAAATTGCATTGACAAATGTCCCCTGGGGTAGGACCCGGGTCCCCAAACACTTTTTATGGCAATAACTTGCATATAAGTCTTTGAAATTAGCACTTTTGACATAGACTTTAACAGTGTTCGAACAAATTTTTAGCCTGTTCGCATGTTCTGCTGCGAACCGAACTGGGAGGTGTTCGGCTCATCCCTAGTTTACTGGATGTTTTTTTTCCAAACAATTCTACATAATCTGTAAGGACTGCAGTGCATGACATACCAAAAAAATAATCCCTTAATGGAAATATGCAACCATCTTGTTTAGTACCAACAGGTATTCAATTGTCAAAATCCTTTTGATCACTTATCTTCCATATTCTAATATTTAGAGCAACAAAATCTCTTGACATATCAATATTTTTTTTTTTTCTGGTGGGAACGTAGTAGCAAAGGGGAAGCATAGGAAGTAGTTATCAACACTGCACAGAAAGGGCCAGACCTACTTACACCAGTAACCTATTGAACCAGCGGGAAGCAGAAAGTTGTATTTAATCCCACAGCGGTAGATAAAACCCTTACCAATTATAGCTGCATAATAAGGACTGTACTAGTGTATTATTTGAGTCTCTGAAGAGCTTTGTGATCCAGAGATGAAAAGTGCTATGCTACTGCATGACCATTATTAATTCTATTCAGTGAAACTCATCGCTTTGCGTATTCAACACAGGGCTAAAACTTTGTCAGGCATATATATTTACTCTCTTTTAATAAGAATGATTCTAATAGTGGAACCAAAATCTTCCCACATGCATGCTAATCTTTATTAGAAGTTTTTTTTTTTTTTTTTTTTCCTATCTCAGGAATATGCATCATGAACTGGTGCTGAGGTTCTCATCTTCTATTCTAAGAAGCTGAAAATTCTAGGAAAAGCCCAGAGTTAAAAATACGACAACAAAATGCTTTTATTAAAGTTTTACAATACAAAGAGCTTTCTGTTATAACCATAGAGAATGAATAATCATGTATTAACATTTTAAAATATAAACAATTATTAGAAATTGTATTTAACCAAATGTTGCTATGTTACACCTTTGTGTGGTTAGTACTGAAAAAAAACACCCAAATTATATGACCGCATACTGTAAATAGTTTACTTACACATTCTTTTTTTTCAAATTTACCTATTTATTTTAAATGCGCAAAGTGTAATGCCACGTACACACGGTCGGAATTCTCGTCGGAAAAAGCTCTGATGGTTTTCCCGTCGGAATTCCAACGGAATTTCCCTCAGACTGTCTTGCCTACACACGGTCACACCAAATTCCGACGGTCAATAACACCACGGCATACAACGCATTCGACTGCACTATAAAAGGGAAGCACCCACTTGTGTGCTCGGATAAGGGTCTGGTATGGATTTTGAGGGGGACCCCACGCCATTTTTTTTTTTTTGGCCGGGGTTCCCCTTAATATCCATAGCAGACCTGAAGGGCCTGGTAATTGAATTTGGGGGGACCCCCACGCTTTTTTTTTGTTTTTTGTTTTTTTATCAATGACTTTTTTTTGTCAATGACTTTCAATGAATGACTGTTCTCTGTGTTACGGGAGCCGACAATACATTATAGCCGCGAGTGATTTTAAATAGCTTTTTTCCTGCAAAAATGACACTTTGTGCAGGGACAGTTCTAAGCACGGGAAACATGCGCCCCTTCACAGGCATACTATAGGCACCCCCCAGGTACGAAATTTAAAGGAATATTACACTTTTATTGTTTCACTTTAACCACTTCAGCCCCGGACCATTTGGCAGCCAAAGGACCAGAGGTCTTTTTTCAATTTCGCACTGCACTACTTTAACTGGTAATTGCGCGGTCATGCAATTTTGTAACCAAACGAAATTTGCGTCCTTTTCTTCCCACAAATAGAGCTTTCTTTTGATGGTATTTGATTGCCTCTGTGATTTTTATTTTTTGCGATATAAACGGAAAAGGAGCGAAAATTTTGAAAAAAAAAGAGATTTTCTACTTTTTGTTATAAAAAAAATCTAATAAACTCAATTTTAGTCAAACATTTGGGCCAAAATGTATTCAGCCACATGTCTTTAGTAAAAAAAATGCCAATAAGCGTATATTTATTGGTTTGCGCAAAAGTTATAGCGTCTACAAACTAGAGTACATTTTCTGGAATTTACACCGCTTTTAATTTATGACTGCCTATCTCATTTCTTGAGGTGCTAAAATGGCAGGGAAGTACAAAACCCCCCCAAATGACCCCATTTTGGAAAGTAGACACCCCAAGCTATTTGCTGAGAGGCATGTTGAGCCCATTGAATATTTTTTTTTTTAGTCCCAAGGGATTGAATAAAGACAAAAAAAAAAAAAAAAAAAAATTTTTTTTTCATAAAGTTGTCACTAAATGATATATTGCTCACACATGCCATGGTTATATGTGGAGATGCACCCCAAAATACATTTTGCTGCTTCTCCCGAGTATGGGGATACCACATGTGTGGGACTTTTTGGGAGCCTAGCCGCGCACGGGGCCCCGAAACCCAATCAACGCCTTCAGGGTTTCTAAGGGTGCAAATTTTTGATTTCACTCCTCACTACCTATCACAGTTTTGAAGGCCATAAAATGCCAAAATAGCACAAAACCCCCCCAAATGACCCCATTTTGGAAAGTAGACACCCCAAGCTATTTGCTGAGAGGCATGTTGAGTACATGGAATATTTTATATTTTGCCACAAGTTGAGGGAATATTACAAACTTTTTTTTTTTTTTTGCCCAAAGTTGTCACTAAATGATATATTGCCCACACATGCCATGGGCATATGTGGAATTACACCCCAAAATACATTCTGCTGCTTCTCCTGAGTACGAGGATACCACATGTGTGGGACTTTTTGGGAGCCTATCCGCATACGGGACCCCGAAAACCAAGCACCGCCTTCAGGATTTCTAAGGGCATAAATTTTTGATTTCACTCCTCACTACCTATCACTACCTATCACAGTTTTGAAGGCCATAAAATGCCAAGATGGCACAAAACCCCCCCAAATGACCCCATTTTGGAAAGTAGACACCCCAAGCTATTTGCTGAGAGGCATGTTGAGCCCATTGAATATTTTTTTTTTTAGTCCCAAGTGATTGAATAAAGACAAAAAAAAAAAAAAAAAAAAAAATGTATTCAAAAAGTTGTCACTAAATGATATATTGCTCACACATGCCATGGTTATATGTGGAATTGCACCCCAAAATACATTTTGCCACTTCTCCTGAGTACGGGGATACCACATGTGTGGGACTTTTTGGGAGCCTAGCCGCGTACGGGGCCCCGAAACCCAAGCACCACCTTCAGCATTTCTAAGGGTGTAAATTTTTGATTTCACTCCTCACTACCTATCACAGTTTCGAAGGCCATAAAATGCCAAAATTGCACAAAACCCCCCCAAATGACCCCATTTTGGAAAGTAGACACCCCAAGCTATTTGCTGAGAGGCATGTTGAGTACATGGAATATTTTATATTTTGCCACAAGTTGCGGGAATATTACAAACTTTTTTTTTTTTGCCCAAAGTTGTCACTAAATGATATATTGCCCACACATGCCATGGGCATATGTGGAATTACACCCCAAAATACATTCTGCTGCTTCTCCTGAGTACGGGGATACCACATGTGTGGGACTTTTTGGGAGCCTATCCGCATACGGGACCCCGAAAACCAAGCACCGCTTTCAGGATTTCTAAGGGCATAAATTTTTGATTTCACTCCTCACTACCTATCACTACCTATCACAGTTTTGAAGACCATAAAATGCCAAGATGGCACAAAACCCCCCCAAATGACCCCATTTTGGAAAGTAGACACCCCAAGCTATTTGCTGAGAGGCATGTTGAGCCCGTTGAATATTTTTTTTTTTAGTCCCAAGTGATTGAATAAAGACAAAAAAAAAAAAAAAAAAAAAATTTATTCAAAAAGTTGTCACTAAATGATATATTGCTCACACATGCCATGGTTATATGTGGAATTGCACCCCAAAATACATTTTGCTGCTTCTCCTGAGTATGGGGATACCACATGTGTGGGACTTTTTGGGAGCCTAGCCGCGTACGGGGCCCCGAAACCCAAGCACCGCCTTCAGGATTTCTAAGGGTGCAAATTTTTGATTTCACTCCTCACTACCTATCACAGTTTCGAAGGCCATAAAATGCCAAAATAGCACAAAACCCCCCCAAATGACCCCATTTTGGAAAGTAGACACCCCAAGCTATTTGTTGAGAGGCATGGTGAGTATTTTACAGCTCTCATGTGTTTTTGAAAATGAAGAAAGTAAAGAAAAAAAATTTTTTTTTTTTTCTTTTTTCAATTTTCAAAACATTGTGACAAAAAGCGAGATCTGCAAAATACTCACCATACCTCTCAGCAAATAGCTTGGGGTGTCTACTTTCCAAAATGGGGTCATTTGGGGGTGGTTTGTGCCATCTGGGCATTCCATGGCCTCCGAAACTGTGATTGGCAGTGAGGAGTGAAATAAAAAAATTACACCCTTAGAAAGCCTGAAAGCGGTGCTTGGATTTTGGGGTCCCGTACGCGGCTAGGCTCCCAAAAAGTCCCACACATGTGGTATCCCCGTACTCAGGAGAAGCAACAGAATGTATTTTGGGGTGTATCTCCACATATGCCCATGGCATGTTTGAGCAATATATCATTTAGTGACAAGTTTTTGTAAAAAAAAAAAATATTTTTTTTTTTTTTTTTTTCATTATTCAATCTCTTGGGACCAAAAAAAAAAATATTTAATGGGCTCAACATTGCTCTCAGCAAATAGCTTGGGGTGTCTACTTTCCAAAATGGGGTCATTTGGGGGGGGGGGGTTTGAACTGTCCTGGCATTTTATGCACAACATTTAGAAGCCTATGTCACACGTCACCCACTCTTCTAACCACTTGAAGATAAAGCCCTTTCTGACACTTTTTGTTTACATGAAAACATATTTTTTTTTTGCAAGAAAATTACGTTGAACCCCCAAACACTATATATATTGTTAAAGCAAAGGCCCTACAGATTAAAATGGTGGGTGTTGCATTTTTTTTTTTCCACACAGTATTTGCGCAGCGATTTTTCAAACGCATTTTTTGTGGAAAAAATACACTTTTTTTTATTTTAATGCACTTAAACACACTATATTGCTCAAATTTTTGATGAAATAAAAAATATGATCTTAGGCCGAGTACATGGATACCAAACACGACATGCTTTAAAATTGCGCACAAACACGCAGTGGCGACAAACTACATACATTTTTAAAAGCCTTTAAAAGCCTTTACAGGTTACCACATTAGATTCACGGAGGAGGTCTACTGCTAAAATTACTGCCCTCGATCTGACCTTCGCGGTGATACCTCACATGCATGGTGCAATTGCTGTTTACATATGACGCCAGACCAACGCTTGTGTTCGCCTTTGCGCAAAAGAAGGGGGGGCAGGGGTGCTTTTTTTTTTTTTTTTTTTTAGTTTTTCTTTTTATTTAGCTTTTTTATTTTATTTTTAAACTGTTCCTTCCATTTTTTTTTTCTTAGTTGTCATTTTTATTGTTATCGCAGGGAATGTAAATATCCCCTATGATAGCAATAGGCAGTGACAGGTACTCTTTTTTTGAAAAAATTGGGGTCTATTAGACCCTAGATCTTTCCTGTGCCCTCAAAGCATCTGACCACACCAAGATCGGTGTGATAAAATGCTTTCCCAATTTCCCAATGGCGCGGTGGGTATGCCCACCATTAGAATACCTCCCTTCATCCACCCACTTCTAATGATGGGCATACATGCACCATTTATATATGCCGAAGCATGGGGGCATCCTCCCGCAAAAAAAGTTATGCCACGTACACATGGTCGGACTTTTTTCGACCGTATGTACGTGGCATTAGGAGCAAAATCGCTCCTCCGCCCTCTGCTGCCCCCATGCTTCGGCATATATGCTCTTTTTTTTAACTGTGGTGGTGAAATCACCTCCTACAGCATTGGAGTCGCGGCTTTATGTATCGTGGGAGCAAACGCTGTTGCTGTCAAGATAAATAAATCCACGCTGCAACTGAATGGCGTACCTGCTAAGCAAATAATGGTTAACATTAAAACAAAGTAACATTACAGTATAACAGTAAGACCTTACCATACCATACCTGCAAAGCAAATACCAAAAAAAAAACATAGTAAAAAATAAAACATTTTGTTAACGCAACCGGTGCCTAAAATATATATATGCCGAAGCATGGGGGCATCCTCCCGCAAAAAAGTTATGCCACGTACACATGGTCGGACTTTTTTCGACCGTATGTACGTGGCATTAGGAGCAAAATCGCTCCTCCGCCCTCTGCTGCCCCCATGCTTCGGCATATATGCTCTTTTTTTTAACTGTGGTGGTGAAATCACCTCCTACAGCGTTGGAGTCGCGGCTTTATGTATCGTGGGAGCAAACGCTGTTGCTGTCAAGATAAATAAATCCACGCTGCAACTGAATGGCGTACCTGCTAAGCAAATAATGGTTAACATTAAAACAAAGTAACATTAGAGTATAACAGTAAGACCTTACCATACCATACCTGCAAAGCAAATACCAAAAAAAAAACATAGTAAAAAATAAAACATTTTGTTAACGCAACCGGTGCCTAAAATATATATATGCCGAAGCATGGGGGCATCCTCCCGCAAAAAAGTTATGCCACGTACACATGGTCGGACTTTTTTCGACCGTATGTACGTGGCATTAGGAGCAAAATCGCTCCTCCGCCCTCTGCTGCCCCCATGCTTCGGCATATATGCTCTATTTTTTAACTGTGGTGGTGAAATCACCTCCTACAGTGTTGGAGTCGCGGCTTTATGTATCGTGGGAGCAAACGCTGTTGCTGTCAAGATAAATAAATCCGCGCTGCAACTGAATGGCGCACCTGAAAACAAAAAAATGGTTAACAATAAAACATACCTGAAAAGCAAGCATGATAAAACATAATAAAACATTGCAGAATAGAATAGAGTAAAAAAGAGCAACAATAGAGAGAGAACAATAAAACGACAACTATTTTTGGTTTTTTATTTTATATATTTTTTTTGGGGTTTTTTTTTTTTTTTTGTTTTTTTTTTATTTTTATTTTTATTTTTTACACTTTTTTTTTTTTAAACTATAACTATAATTTTAACTGTAACGGTCGGGTCTCAAAATGCGATGGCATTCTTGAGACCCTGTAACTATAATTTTAACTGCAACGGTCGGGTCTCAAAATGCGATGGCATTCTTGAGACCCTGTGAAAGTGTATCCTAGCCTGTGAAATGCTGTACCCTACGCTAATACCTCACTAGTTCGTGGTAGCGTTCAAAGCATTCACCAACGCAGAGACCAGGATTGTCAGGACAGCGTGGACAATAATAACGGGTGTCACGCCTAAATCCGCGCTTGCTACAGACACGACATCTTCTTTGGGGGGCTCGTTGGGTAGGGGTACTCTGGAGGACATGAGGATAATGCCTCTCATGCAGCCGGCTTACTGCATTTGGTAGGGGATGGTGAGGTGTGGAATCGCCTGGATACAGGAGTTCATGACAACCGCTCCCTGGAATTCAAGGAAGGGTAACGTCCCGCCTGAAGCTCCGTATAGCACATGAGCATTCAGCAAAGCCAATTGGAATAAATAAATAGACACTTTTTTGTACCAGCGTCTAGCCTTACGGACAACTAGGTACGGCGCCAACAACTGGTCGTTGAGGTCCACCCCCCCCATATTAAGGTTGTATTCGTGGACACAGAGGGGTTTCGTCACAACACCAGCCGCCGTACGAATTTGGACTGTCGTGTCTGCATGAAGGGAGGTAAGAACGAAAACATTCCTATTATCCCTCCACTTCACAGCGAGCAAATTATTACACTTGAAGCAGGCTCTCTCCCCCAGCCTAAGAGGGGAATCTACAAGCCGCTGGGGAAAGCCCCGGCGATTAGGTCGCACGGTGCCACATGCTCCAATCTGATGATCAAACAAGTGACTAAACAGTGGCACGCTCGTGTAATAATTGTCCACGTACAAGTGGTACCCCTTTCCGAATAAGGGTGACACCAAGTTCCACACTATCTTGCCAGCGCTCCCTATGTAATCTGGACAGTTCTCCGGCTCTACGTGACTATCTTTTCCCTCATAAACCGAAAAGCTCCACGTATAGCCTGTTGCCCTGTCACAGAGCTTGTAGAGCTTGACCCCGTATCTGGCATGCTTGCTGGGAAGGAACTGTTTGAAAGACAAGCGGCCAGAAAACTTAATCAGGGACTCGTCAACGCAGACAACTTGATTGGGATTAAACAAGGCTGCAAAACGTTGGTTGAAGTGGTTTATGAGGGGCCGAATTTTGTAGAGCCGATCAAATTCAGGGTCTCCACGAGGACGACAAAGTTCATTGTCACTGAAGTGCATGAACCGCAAGATCTGTTCGTATCGTGCCCTGGACATGGAGGCAGAGAACACGGGCATATGGTGGTGCGGTGAGGTGGACCAATAAGACCTCAGAGTCGGGAATTTGTGTATGCCCATGTTGAGGGAAAGGCCCAGAAAGGTCTTAAATTCGGAAACCGTAATTGGTTTCCAATCTCTGGCAAGGGAAGGCACTTGGGGATTAGCGGCGATGTGTTGACCAGCGTATATATTACTTTGGTCCACAATAGATCTATAGAGATCTTCCGTGAAAAACAGCGAATAAAAATCGGATGGCTTAAAATCAGCTGTTTCCACCTGAATACCGGGTTGGCCAGTGAATGGGGGAAGTACGGGTTCTGCAGAAGTGGTGGGCACCCAATCAGGATTGGCGAATTCTGCAGGAAGGACACTATGTGATCGACGGACCTGCCTTTGTCTTCTTCTTGGTGGCAGCGGGACACTACTTGTGCTTGCCACCTCGCCAGCTTGAACTGCACTTATGGGACTCGCCACGTCACCAAGTGTTACTGCAGTGCTGGTTTGACTACGTCCAGGGTGTACTAGGCCGCTGGTGCTTGCCAGTTCACCAGAAGGAATAGCGGCGCTAGTACTTCTCTGCTCCATACGAGAGACCTGCGGTTCCTGCACCTCAACAACATCAGAAGATCGGGATCGGGTACGCCTGACCTTAGCAGGGACCACACCTTCGTCGCCAGAGCTATCTGTCATGGAGCCGCTGTCGTCTACTGGATCGTATTCTGAGCCTGATTGTGACAGATGAGTGACCTCCTCTTCACTATCTGACATACTCAGAAACAAGTAGGCCTGTTCACTAGTGTACTTGCGATTTGCCATTTTGGGCTCTAAATTTAGTAGTACACTAGTGAGATTCACAGGAAAAAAAGCTCCTAGGCTGCTGGCAACTGAATCAAAACGCTACCAAAAAAACTGTTAGCGATCGCAGGGATCAGGCCTGACTCTGCGAACGCTGCAGTTATGTGTGCTTAGTGTTTTGGAAGTGACAGTGATCGATCGATACTGCACTTGGGTGGGCTGGGCTGGGCTGGGCGGAGGGGGAAAACGCAGGTGCTAGCAGGTATCTGGGCTGATCCCGCTAACAATGCGTTTTTTGGAACCCTAAACTGCTGGGACGCTAGTATAGATCTGATCAGATCAGATATTGATCTGTTCAGATACTATACCACTAAGGGAGGTGTATGCTTTGCGCGTGGGTGTTTGCGGTACTGGCACTAACCTGGGGCGACGCAGACCTTATTTGACCCTAAAACCTAATTGATATCACCCGCCGGGCGATCAGGGGGTTAAACCGATAGTTGGGTAATAAATGGCGGGTGCCCTGACAGTATAAAAAAACAAGCTAACTAACCAGCGTCACCCGTAACAGTTATACGGTGATCACTGGTGAAAGGGTTAACTAGGGGCAATCAGGGGGTTAAAACCTTTATTAGGTAATATATGGGGGTACCTGACACTATATAAAAACCTGACGGGGAACCTAAATAACTAAATAACTAACTGGCTAACCAGCGTCACCAGTGACACTTATACTGTGATCACTGGTGAAAGAGTTAACTCTAGGGGCAATCAAGGGGTTAAAACCTTTATTTAGGTTGTAATATGGGGGTACCTGACCTATAAACCTATTTATAATCCTATATAAACCTGGCGGTTACCTAAAAAAAAAACTGGCTACCTAGCGGCACCAGTGACACTAATAGAGCGAAAAAAAAAAACGATCGCTTAGTGACACTGGCAAAAGGGGGTGAAAGGGTTACCTAGGGGGCAATCAAGGGGTTAAACCTTTATTGGGGGGGGGGGGGGGGTAGGGGGCTACCTTGGACCTAAAGGGGCCTAAAACTAACTGCCCTGACAGTTATTGCAGTCACACTGACACTAAATGCAGTGATCAGTAAAATAAATGATCACTGCAATCAGTGACACTGTGACTGGGGGGGCAGGGGGTGATCTGGGGGGTGATCAGGGGGTGACAGGGGGGTGAAATGTGTGCCTATGTGTGCCTGGTGTCAGTGTAGTGTTTGTGCACTTACTTGATGTCTTCTCCGCTCGGCGTCCCGGTCAGAAAGACCGACACGAGGAGCGTGACATCACTTCCCCTTGCCTGTGTTTACAATTACACAGGAAGGGGAAGGAAGCGGACGAATCTCATTGGCCAGAGCGATCGGGAGGGGGTGGCCAGAAACGACTGGCCGTTACCTCGTCCCGCATCGCTTCTGAAGCCATCCCGACCGTCCCCGCCGGCGGAGGGGGGTCCGATCGGACCCCCCAACCGCCGGAAGAATGTCACGTACAGGTACGTGATTCTGCCTGTACGTGCCATTCTGCCGACGTATATATACAGGGGGCGGTCGGCCCATCCCTACTCCTCGCCACACACTCTGTCAGTGTTAGGTGATGAGAGCTGATTACTGGCATTTCCATGTTTACATGTGACCGGGTGTGATTGGACACAGCCATTCACATGGAGAAAGAGCCACAGCTCTTTACAGAGATCGGGGTCGTGCCATGTCCCCCGCGGGTGCGCGGGAGTGGCCGTTCGGGTGCACCGTCATGACATCCTTCCAGAACGAGAGCCACACCTTCCCTCTGTCATTTGACGGCGGGCGGCAATCGGTTAAGAACATGGTGGCCGGCTGCTCGCTGCTTAACAACCAACTATTCTTTACTTTTCTTTAATTTTTTGACCAATCCAAATTCAAATCATTCCACAAATGTGGAATTCATTAGAAAATGAACGTACAAAATGAAATTTAGAAAATTTCAACAAAATTCGTTACTATTTAATTCGAAGATTCAGATACATCTGAATCTCAGAATAACCAAAAATTCATCCAAATTTACATTCGGACCGAAATGAATTGCACATGTCTAGCTATTAGATTAATTTTTTTTTAATATTACATAAAATACATTATATCATTTCTGGACATGACATTTTAATATTTAGTGTTAAAAATTCCAACACATCTTATGTCCTTAAAATGCCATAGCAGCGTTCATATCAGTTCATCCACATGTGTCACGCTTTTATATGATTGACCTGAGCTCATCATTGCGCATCCATTCCAGATGCTTGTATGTGACATCACATACATCACATACAAGCACGTGGGCTGGATACGAGAGGTGGGTCAGCAGGATGAGTGTACCAGTACAGGTAGATGTGTCTCATCTCTGCTTCCATTCACCACTCTGCATATCATGCATATCATAGATAAAAAGAGGGTACAGCGGTGGAGCAGATGAGCAGGAGGGTACATCAGTGGGCAAAATGAGCAGGAGGGGTTTAGAGGTGGGACAGAAAAGCAGGAGGGTACAGCGGTGGGGCAGATGTGCAGGGAGGTACAGTGGTGGAAGAGATGAGTAGTGGGTTCAGCAGTGGGACAGAAGAGCAGGGGGGGTACAATGATGGGGCAGATGAGCAGGGGGTTCAGTGTTGGGCCAGATGAGAAGGGGGTTATAATGGTGGGACAGATGGGCAGGGGGGTTTAGTGTTGGGGCAGATGAGAAGGGAGTTCACAGGTGGGACAGAAGAGCAGGGGGGTACAGCAGTGGGCAGATGTGAAAGGAGGTGTATTGGTGGGACAGATGAGCAGGGAGTTACAGTGGTGGGGCAGGAGAGCAGGGGGGACAGATGTGGGGCAGAAGAGCAGGGGGGTACAGAGGTGAGACAGATGTGCAGAAGGTACTTTGGTGAGGCAGATGAGAAAGCGGGTTATAGTGGTGGGGCAGATGAGCAGATGGGTTCAGTGTTAGGACAGATGAGAAGGTGATTCATTAGTGAGACAGAAGAGCATGGGGATATGGTGGCGGATCAAATGTGCAGGGAGGTACAGTGGTGGGGCAGATAAGAAAAGGAGTACACTGATGTGGCAGATGAGCAGGGGGTTACAGCGGTGGGACAGAAGAGCAAGGGGGTACAGTGGTGGGGCAGATGTGCAGGAGATACAGTGGTGGGAGGGATGAGAGGGGGGTTTAGAGGTGGGACAGAAAAGCAGAGGGGGTACAGTGATGGGGCAGATGAGAAGGGGGGTGTTCAGTGTTGGGCCAGATGAGAAGAGGGTTACAGTGCTGGGAAAGATGAGCAGGGGGGGTTCAGCATTGGGGCAGATGAGAAGGGGGTTCAGCAGTGGGACAGAAGAGCAGGGGGGTACAGCGATGGAGCAGATATGAAAAGAGGTGCATTGATGGGACAGATGAGCAGGAGGTTACAGTAGTTGGGCAGAAGAGCAGAAGGGACAGTGGGGCAGATATACAGGTGGGTAGAGTGGCGGGGCAGAGGAGCAGGGGGGTACAGAGGTGAGGCAGATGTGTAGGAGGTACAGTGGTGGGGCAGATGAGAAAGGGGGTTACAGTGGTGGGGCAGATGAGCAGAAAGTTCAGTGTTAGGACAGATGAGAGGGTGGTTCAGCGGTGAGACAGAAAAGCATGGGGGTACGGCGGTGGAGCAGATGTACAAGGAGGTACAGTGGTGGGGCAGATGAGAAAGGGGGAACAATGGTGGGGCAGATGAGCAGGGAGTTACAGTGGTGGGACAGATGAGCAGGGGGTACAGAGGTTGGGCAGATAAGCAGATAAGTTTAGTGTTAGTGCAGATGAGAAGATGATTCAGCGGTGAGACAGAAGAGCATGGGGGTACGGTAGTGGAGCAGATGTGCAGGGGGGACAGTGATCTGAGGTGGGAAGGTGCATGAACTGTGTTGGGACAAATGTACAGGGGGTTACAGTGGTGGGACAGATGAGCGGGGGGTACAGAGGTGGGGCAGATGTGCAGGATAGTATAATGGTGGGGCAGATGTGCAGGGGGGTACAGTGGTGAATAGGGATGAGCCAAACACCCCCGGGTTCGGTTCGCACCAGAACCTTCGAATGGACCGAAAGTTTGCGCGAATTTTCGAACCCTATTCGTTATAATGGACGCGAACGTTTGAAATCAAAATTGCTATTTACAACGGCCAATATGCATGTTAATGTCATAAAACAGGGTTGGGGACCCGGGTCCTGCCCCAGGGGACATATATCAATGCAAAAAGAACTTTTAAAAACTAACGTTTTTTCGGGAGCAGTCATTTTAATGATGCATAAAGTGAAAAAAAAAAAAAGTGAAATTTTCCTTTAAATATGGTACCTGGGGGGTGTCTAAAGTATGCCTGTGAAGTGGCATGTGTTTCAAGTAAAGGAAAAAAAGAAGCCATTTAAAACCACTTGCGGCTTTAATGTCATGTCTTGTCCTGGCCGCCATATGGCTGAAAATCCTTGAGAAAAATGGCATGGTTACCCCATCACACCCCCCCCCAGCCCCTTTGGGTCTTGTATGGATATTAAGGGGGACCCTGCACCCAAAATAAAACCCTATACCTACAACCCTATATACTCTGAACAGCAGTATATAGGCGGTGCAAACAAGAGAGGGACTGTAGATTTGTTCTTAAGTAGAATCTGAACAGGTACATTATGAAGTGTAGCTCCATCCCCAAAAAATCTATTTTTAAGCTTTTTGGAGAACATAGGGAGGGGTTATCACCCCTGTAACATTTGCTGTCTTTGCACATCTGTTCAGAACATTTCACCTCACTTTCCGTCCCAATGACAAATGTTTTTGGAAAAGTGGGGTTTTAATTGAAACAAGGATTGGTGATAAAGCATCAGTAGAGAGGAGATACCTTTTTCCCAAATTAAATCTAACAGGATCGAATTTCCCTTCCTAGGGGTAGATTTCCTCTCACTTCCTGTTTTCTCTTTCCGTTTGCAAGTAGGAGTCGTTTGTAAGTTGGATGTTTGAAAGTAGGGGCCTGCCGTATATACTCTGCAGAAATTTTCCCCATTAGATGTTGGTGTAGCCACAAGACTGTAAGCCTCACAGTTACTCTTGGTGGGCACAGGAATGGGCCCTGCTGTGAGTTATTAGATCAAGATTTGTAATTGCATGCACCTGTTGAGCAGGGCAGAAAAATTGGGCCTTTTTGGTGGTGGTGGTGGTGGTGGACGGTGTTGCCACAAGACTGTAAGCCCTCACAGTTACTCTTGGTGGGCGCAGGAATGGGCCCTGCTGTGAGTTATTAAATCAAGATTTGTAATTGCATGCACCTGTTGAACAGGGGCAGAAAAATTGGGCATTTGGTGGTGGTGGTGGTGGTAGTGGACGGTGTTGCCACAAGACTGTAAGCCCTCATAGTTACTCTTGGTGGGTGCAGGAATGGGCCCTGCTGTGAGTTATTAGATCAAGATTTGTAATTGCATGCACCTGTTGAACAGGGCAGAAAAATTGGGCCTTTGGTGGTGGTGGTGGACGGTGTTGCCACAAGACTGTAGGCCCTCATGTTACTCTTGGTGGGCGCAGGAATGGGACCTGCTGTGAACTATTAGATCAAGATTTGTAATTACACGCCCCTGTTTAAACAGGGGCTGAAAAATTGGGCCTTAGGCATTGGTGCTGGTGCCACAACACTGCAACCCTCACAGATACTGTACTCTTAGCACAGCAATGAGACCTGTTGCAAAGCATTGCCTAAAAATTGTAATTACACGCCCCCACAGGGGCTGAAAAATTGTGCCTTAGGCACTGGTGCTGGTGCCACAACACTGCAACCCCTCACAGATACTGTACTTGGAGCACCGCAGTCACACCTGTTGCGAAGCATCTTTTAAAAAATTGTAATTACACGCCCTGTTATACAGGGGCTGAAAAATTGTGCCTTAGGCACTGGTGCTGGTGCCACAACACTGCAACCCCTCACAGATACTGTACTTGGAGCACAGCAGTCACACCTGTTGCGAAGCATTCTTTTTAAAAAATTGTAATTACACGCCCCTGTTATACAGGGGCTGAAAAATTGGGCCTTAGGCAAAGCAGGACCTGTTGCAAAGCATTGCTAAAAAATTGTAATTACACGCCCCAACAGGGGCTGAAAAATTGTGCCTTAGGCACTGGTGCTGGTGCCACAACACTGCAACCCTTCACAGATACTGTACTTGGAGCACAGCAGTCACACCTGTTGCGAAGCATTTTTTAAAAAAATTGTAAGTACACGCCCCTGTTAACAGGGGCTGAAAAATTGTGCTAGGCACTGGTGTGGTGGCATGGATCATTGAGGAGGAGGAAGAGGATAGTCAGTGAACATAACAGGACAGTCACTCAGCATCAGCATAGGCAGTCTTGAAGGGATGTGACATTATAAATTATTCCGTTATATCTGCTTCAGGTGCCTGGTAGCTGGTGGTGATCCAAGACTGATTCATTTTTATGAAGGTCAGTCGATCAACCGAGTCAGTGGACAGGCGCACCCTATGATCGGTGACAAATCCTCCAGCAGCACTGAATGTGCGTTCGGAAAGAACGCTGGAGGCAGGACAGGCCAGTAGCTCAATTGCATACTGTGCAAGCTCTGGCCAGTGATCCATCCTCAGGACTCAGTAAGCCAGAGGATTTTCGGTGGGAAAGGTGTCCAAGTCTGACCTTGCCCTAGGTATTCCTGCACCATGTATATCAGACGCTGGCGATGGTTGCTGGAACCGATCATACCTTGGGGCTGCTGGACTAAAAAATTGTCTGAACGCATCGGTCAGACGTCCACCTTCCCCACCGCTCCTTCTGCTACTGACCGAAGCCTCAGCAACTCGTCGTCCAGGACCAGGAGTTTGTAACCTCCCAGTTTCTGGGAACGCGTTGCACAGACCTTTCTGCAAGGCCTCCCTGAGATGTCTCATCCTCTGCTCCCTCTGCGACGGCAAGATAAGGTCCGCAACCTTACCCTTGTACCGTGGATCAAGGAAAGTGGCCAGCCAGTAATGGTCCCTCTCCTTGATCCGAACAACACGAGGATCCTTCCGCAGGCTTTGCAGGATCAGGGAGGCCATGCAGCGTAGGTTAGCTGAGGCATTCGGTCCGGAGTCTTCTGGGTCACTGAGGATGACATGATCGCCAGCCACCTCCTCCCAGCCACGTACAAGTCCACTGGTTTGTTGGGACTGTACATCATCCCTAAAAGACTGCTGCTGCTGATGCTGAGTGCCAGGCTCCACCTCCATGCTCACACAATCCTCCTCCTCCTCTCCTCCTCCTCATCCTCTTCCTGTGTGATGGGTGGGACAGAAGGAACACTGTCGGATAAAGGGGGCCTTGAGAGGCAAGGAAGTCCTCCTCTTCCTGCCTCTGTTATGCCTCAAGTGCCCTGTCCATTATCCCACGCAGCGTATGCTCCAACAGGTGGACAAGAGGTACAGTGTCACTGATGCATGCACTGTCACTGCTCACCATCCTCGTGGCCTCCTCAAATGGTGAGAGGACAGTGCATGCATCCCTGATCATGCTCCACTGGCGTGGGGAAAAAAAGCCAAGCTCCCCTGACCCTGTCCTGGTGCCGTAGTCGCAAAGGTACTCATTGATGACCCTCTGCTGCATGTGCAGTCGCTGCAGCATGGCCAACGTTGAGTTCCACCTGGTGGGCATGGCATTATAAGATCGGCGGAAATGCACACAGACTTTCCTGGCCTGCCTCAGGACATCCTGTAAGCCTGGGAACCTGCCCAAGAACCGCTGCACCACCAGGTTGAGGACGTGAGCCATACAGGGCACATGGGTGAGCTGCCCCTGTCGCAGGGCGGAGAGAAGGTTGGTGCCATTGTCAGAAACGACCATTCCTGGCTTAAGCTGGCGTGGCGTCAACCACCTCTCGGCCTGCCCCTGCAGAGCTGCCAGAACCTCTGGCCCAGTGTGGCTCCTGTCCCCCAAACACACCAGCGCAAGGACAGCATGGCATCTTTTTGCCTGCGTACTTGCGTAGCCCCTTGTACGCCTACGGAGCACCGCTGGTTCCGAGGACAGAGCACTGGAGGAAGAAGAAGAGGAGGGGGTGGAGGAGAGAGGTGTGTCACAAGCAGTAGCAGTAGTAGCATTTTGGAGGCGTGGTGGCGGAACAACCTCCAACACTACTGCACCTTGTCCTGCATCCCTCCCAGCTGCCAATAGAGTGACCCAATGGGCCGTGAAAGAAAGATAACTTCCCTGTCCATGCCTGCTGGACCATGAGTCAGCGGTAATATGCACCTTACCGCTGACCGCCCTGTCCAGAGAG
>CM053027.1:270966017-271078517 GCA_028564925.1 Lithobates sylvaticus | reverse complement strand
ATATGCATCATGAACTGGTGCTGAGGTTCTCATCTTCTATTCTAAGAAGCTGAAAATTCTAGGAAAAGCCCAGAGTTAAAAATACGACAACAAAATGCTTTTATTAAAGTTTTACAATACAAAGAGCTTTCTGTTATAACCATAGAGAATGAATAATCATGTATTAACATTTTAAAATATAAACAATTATTAGAAATTGTATTTAACCAAATGTTGCTATGTTACACCTTTGTGTGGTTAGTACTGAAAAAAAACACCCAAATTATATGACCGCATACTGTAAATAGTTTACTTACACATTCTTTTTTTTCAAATTTACCTATTTATTTTAAATGCGCAAAGTGTAATGCCACGTACACACGGTCGGAATTCTCGTCGGAAAAAGCTCTGATGGTTTTCCCGTCGGAATTCCAACGGAATTTCCCTCAGACTGTCTTGCCTACACACGGTCACACCAAATTCCGACGGTCAATAACACCACGGCATACAACGCGTTCGACTGCACTATAAAAGGGAAGCACCCACTTGTGTGCTCGGATAAGGGTATGGTATGGATTTTGAGGGGGACCCCACGCCATTTTTTTTTTTTTTTTGGCCGGGGTTCCCCTTAATATCCATAGCAGACCTGAAGGGCCTGGTAATTGAATTTGGGGGGACCCCACGCTTTTTTTTTGTTTTTTGTTTTTTTATCAATGACTTTTTTTTGTCAATGACTTTCAATGAATGACTGTTCTCTGTGTTACGGGAGCGACAATTCATTATAGCCGCGAGTGATTTTAAATAGCTTTTTTTCCTGCAAAAATTACACTTTGTGCAGGGACAGTTCTAAGCACGGGAAACATGCGCCCTTCACAGGCATACTATAGGCACCCCCCAGGTACGAAATTTAAAGGAATATTACACTTTTATTGTTTCACTTTAAGCATTAATAAAATCACTGCTCCGGAAAAAACGGTTGTTTTTAAAAAAAAAATTTGCATTGATACATGTCCCCTGGGGCAGGACCCAGGTCCCCAAACACTTTTTATGACAATAACATGCATATTAGCCTTTAAAATTAGCACTTTTGATTTCGAACGTTCGCGTCCATTGTAATTAATAGGGTTCTTAAATTCACACAGACTTTAGGTCCGTTCGCCGGTTCTGGTGCGAACCGAACCCGGGGGTGTTCGGCTCATTTCTATCTGACACCCAAGTTGCATCAGTGACCTCATCATCATCATCTCCATCTCCTCCATCTTCATCATTACCACTGGAGAAAACTTGGCAATACGCTGCAGCTTGGGGAACATGAATGCCAATTTGTCTACCAATGTTCCTCCCTCTCTCTAGGCTCATGTTTCTGTCATCCTCAACCTCAGAACTAACATCTGAATCCAGTAATGGCTGGGCATCTTTAAGGATCAAGTGGCTGACGCTGTGGTCATATAAATCAGCACTGAACAGAGCCCTGTCTAATCTCTCTCCATGCCAAAATCAAACTGCAAATTGCTGCCTTTGAAAGAATATGTTTATACTGTGGGGCAGGAATGAGCCATGATTGGATAAAGTCATGATTATAGTGTCCAGTCATGACTCTGACAGTGCTCTGTGCCCAGATTGATTGAAGCTTTCACTGCTTCAGCCAATCAGGGCTTGCAATGCACTGTTCAGCGCCGCACTGCATTGTTGTCAGTTTGGGGGGCCAAACAAACGGTCGAATGGGCTGTTTGTTGGGCTGTTTGCCGAAATGCTTGGGCCGAAACTTTCGCCCATCCCTACTCCTCGCCACACACTCTGTCAGTGTTAGGTGATGAGAGCTGATTACTGGCATTTCCATGTTTACATGTGACCGGGTGTGATTGGACACAGCCATTCACATGGAGAAAGAGCCACAGCTCTTTACAGAGATCGGGGTCGTGCCATGTCCCCCGCGGGTGCGCGGGAGTGGCCGTTCGGGTGCACCGTCATGACATCCTTCCAGAACGAGAGCCACACCTTCCCTCTGTCATTTGACGGTGGGCGGGTGGCAATCGGTTAAGGACATGGTGGCCGGCTGCTCGCTGCTTAACAACCAACTATTCTTTACTTTTCTTTAATTTTTTGACCAATCCAAATTCAAATCATTCCACAAATGTGGAATTCATTAGAAAATGAACGTACAAAATGAAATTTAGAAAATTTCAACAAAATTCGTTACTATTTAATTCGAAGATTCAGATACATCTGAATCTCAGAATAACCAAAAATTCATCCAAATTTACATTCGGACCGAAATGAATTGCACATGTCTAGCTATTAGATTAATTTTTTTTTAATATTACATAAAATACATTATATCATTTCTGGACATGACATTTTAATATTTAGTGTTAAAAATTCCAACACATCTTATGTCCTTAAAATGCCATAGCAGCGTTCATATCAGTTCATCCACATGTGTCACGCTTTTATATGATTGACCTGAGCTCATCATTGCGCATCCATTCCAGATGCTTGTATGTGACATCACATACATCACATACAAGCACGTGGGCTGGATACGAGAGGTGGGTCAGCAGGATGAGTGTACCAGTACAGGTAGATGTGTCTCATCTCTGCTTCCATTCACCACTCTGCATATCATGCATATCATAGATAAAAAGAGGGTACAGCGGTGGAGCAGATGAGCAGGAGGGTACATCAGTGGGCAAAATGAGCAGGAGGGGTTTAGAGGTGGGACAGAAAAGCAGGAGGGTACAGCGGTGGGGCAGATGTGCAGGGAGGTACAGTGGTGGAAGAGATGAGAAGTGGGTTCAGCAGTGGGACAGAAGAGCAGGGGGGGTACAATGATGGGGCAGATGAGCAGGGGGTTCAGTGTTGGGCCAGATGAGAAGGGGGTTATAATGGTGGGACAGATGGGCAGGGGGGTTTAGTGTTGGGGCAGATGAGAAGGGAGTTCACAGGTGGGACAGAAGAGCAGGGGGGTACAGCAGTGGGGCAGATGTGAAAGGAGGTGTATTGGTGGGACAGATGAGCAGGGAGTTACAGTGGTGGGGCAGGAGAGCAGGGGGGACAGATGTGGGGCAGAAGAGCAGGGGGGTACAGAGGTGAGACAGATGTGCAGAAGGTACTTTGGTGAGGCAGATGAGAAAGCGGGTTATAGTGGTGGGGCAGATGAGCAGATGGGTTCAGTGTTAGGACAGATGAGAAGGTGATTCATTAGTGAGACAGAAGAGCATGGGGATATGGTGGCGGATCAAATGTGCAGGGAGGTACAGTGGTGGGGCAGATAAGAAAAGGAGTACACTGATGTGGCAGATGAGCAGGGGGTTACAGCGGTGGGACAGAAGAGCAAGGGTGTACAGTGGTGGGGCAGATGTGCAGGAGATACAGTGGTGGGAGGGATGAGAGGGGGGTTTAGAGGTGGGACAGAAAAGCAGGGGGGTACAGTGATGGGGCAGATGAGAAGGGGGGTGTTCAGTGTTGGGCCAGATGAGAAGAGGGTTACAGTGCTGGGAAAGATGAGCAGGGGGGGTTCAGCATTGGGGCAGATGAGAAGGGGGTTCAGCAGTGGGACAGAAGAGCAGGGGGGTACAGCGATGGAGCAGATATAAAAAGAGGTGCATTGATGGGACAGATGAGCAGGAGGTTACAGTAGTTGGGCAGAAGAGCAGAAGGGACAGTGGGGCAGATATACAGGTGGGTAGAGTGGCGGGGCAGAGGAGCAGGGGGGTACAGAGGTGAGGCAGATGTGTAGGAGGTACAGTGGTGGGGCAGATGAGAAAGGGGGTTACAGTGGTGGGGCAGATGAGCAGAAAGTTCAGTGTTAGGACAGATGAGAGGGTGGTTCAGCGGTGAGACAGAAAAGCATGGGGGTACGGCGGTGGAGCAGATGTACAAGGAGGTACAGTGGTGGGGCAGATGAGAAAGGGGGAACATTGGTGGGGCAGATGAGCAGGGAGTTACAGTGGTGGGACAGATGAGCAGGGGGTACAGAGGTTGGGCAGATAAGCAGATAAGTTTAGTGTTAGTGCAGATGAGAAGATGATTCAGCGGTGAGACAGAAGAGCATGGGGGTACGGTAGTGGAGCAGATGTGCAGGGGGGACAGTGATCTGAGGTGGGAAGGTGCATGAACTGTGTTGGGACAAATGTACAGGGGGTTACAGTGGTGGGACAGATGAGCGGGGGGGTACAGAGGTGGGGCAGATGTGAAAGATAGTATAATGGTGGGGCAGATGTGCAGGGGGGTACAGTGGTGAATAGGGATGAGCCAAACACCCCCGGGTTCGGTTCGCACCAGAACCTTCGAACGGACCGAAAGTTTGCGCGAATTTTCGAACCCTATTCGTTATAATGGACGCGAACGTTTGAAATCAAAATTGCTATTTACAACGGCCAATATGCATGTTAATGTCATAAAACAGGGTTGGGGACCCGGGTCCTGCCCCAGGGGATCAATAAAAAAAGAACTTTTAAAAACTAACGTTTTTTCGGGAGCAGTCATTTTAATGATGCATAAAGTGAAAAAAAAAAAGTGAAATTTTCCTTTAAATATGGTACCTGGGGGGTGTCTAAAGTATGCCTGTGAAGTGGCATGTGTTTCATGTAAAGGAAAAAAAGAAGCCATTTAAAACCACTTGCGGCTTTAATGTCATCACATCACCCCATCACACCCCCCCCCCCAGCCCCTTTGGGTCTTGTATGGATATTAAGGGGGACCCTGCACCCAAAATAAAACCCTATACCTACAACCCTATATACTCTGAACAGCAGTATATAGGTGGTGCAAACAAGAGAGGGACTGTAGGTTTGTTCTTAAGTAGAATCTGAACAGGTACATTATGAAGTGTAGCTCCATCCCCAAAAAATCTATTTTTAAGCTTTTTGGAGAACATAGGGAGGGGTTATCACCCCTGTAACATTTGCTGTCTTTGCACATCTGTTCAGAACATTTCACCTCACTTTCCGTCCCAATGACAAATGTTTTGGAAAAGTGGGGTTTTAATTGAAACAAGGATTGGTGATAAAGCATCAGTAGAGAGGAGATACCTTTTTCCCAAATTAAATCTAACAGGATCGAATTTCCCTTCCTAGGGGTAGATTTCCTCTCACTTCCTGTTTTCTCTTTCCGTTTGCAAGTAGGAGTCGTTTGTAAGTTGGATGTTTGAAAGTAGGGGCCTGCCGTATATACTCTGCAGAAATTTTCCCTATTAGATGTTGGTGTAGCCACAAGACTGTAAGCCCTCACAGTTAGTGGGCACAGGAATGGGCCCTGCTGTGAGTTATTAGATCAAGATTTGTAATTGAATGCACCTGTTGAACAGGGCAGAAAAATTGGGCCTTTGGTGGTGGTGGTGGTGGTGGTGGTGGTGGACGGTGTTGCCACAAGACTGTAAGCCCTCACAGTTACTCTTGGTGGGCGCAGGAATGGGCCCTGCTGTGAGTTATTAAATCAAGATTTGTAATTGCATGCACCTGTTGAACAGGGCAGAAAAATTGGGCATTTGGTGGTGGTGGTGGTGGTAGTGGACGGTGTTGCCACAAGACTGTAAGCCCTCACAGTTACTCTTGGTGGGTGCAGGAATGGGCCCTGCTGTGAGTTATTAGATCAAGATTTGTAATTGCATGCACCTGTTGAACACGGCAGAAAAATTGGGCCTTTGGTGGTGGTGGTGGTGGTGGACGGTGTTGCCACAAGACTGTAGGCCCTCATAGTTACTCTTGGTGGGCGCAGGAATGGGCCTGCTGTGAACTATTAGATCAAGATTTGTAATTACACGCCCTGTTAAACAGGGGCTGAAAAATTGGGCCTTAGGCATTGGTGCTGGTGCCACAACACTGCAACCCCTCACAGATACTGTACTCTTAGCACAGCAATGAGACCTGTTGCAAAGCATTGCCTAAAAATTGTAATTACACGCCCCCACAGGGGCTGAAAAATTGTGCCTTAGGCACTGGTGCTGGTGCCACAACACTGCAACCCCTCACAGATACTGTACTTGGAGCACCGCAGTCACACCTGTTGCGAAGCATCTTTTTAAAAAATTGTAACTGCACGCCCCTGTTATACAGGGGCTGAAAAATTGGGCCTTAGGCATTGGTGCTGATGCCACAACACTGCAACCCCTCACAGATACTGTACTCTTAGCACAGCAATGAGACCTGTTGCAAAGCATTGGCTAAAAATTGTAATTACACGCCGCTGTTATACAGGGGCTGAAAAATTGTGCCTTAGGCACTGGTGCTGGTGCCACAACACTGCAACCCCTCACAGATACTGTACTTGGAGCACAGCAGTCACACCTGTTGCGAAGCATTTTTTAAAAAATTGTAATTACATGCCCCTGTTAAACAGGGGCTGAAAAATTGTGCCTTAGGCACTGGTGCTGGTGCCACAACACTGCAACCCCTCACAGATACTGTACTTGGAGTACAGCAGTCACACCTGTTGCGAAGCATCTTTTTAAAAAATTGTAACTGCACGCCCCTGTTATACAGGGGCTGAAAAATTGGGCCTTAGGCATTGGTGCTGATGCCACAACACTGCAACCCCTCACAGATACTGTACTCTTAGCACAGCAATGAGACCTGTTGCAAAGCATTGGCTAAAAATTGTAATTACACGCCCCTGTTAAACAGGGGCTGAAAAATTGTGCCTTAGGCACTGGTGCTGGTGCCACAACACTGCAACCCCTCACAGATACTGTACTTGGAGCACAGCAGTCACACCTGTTGCGAAGCATCTTTTAAAAAAATTGTAATTACACGCCCCTGTTAAACAGGGGCTGAAAAATTGTGCCTTAGGCACTGGTGCTGGTGCCACAACACTGCAACCCCTCACAGATACTGTACTTGGAGCACAGCAGTCACACCTGTTGCGAAGCATTTTTTAAAAAAAATTGTAATTACACGCCCCTGTTAAACAGGGGCTGAAAAATTGTGCCTTAGGCACTGGTGCTGGTGCCACAACACTGCAACCCCTCACAGATACTGTACTTGGAGCACAGCAGTCACACCTGTTGCGAAGCATCTTTTTAAAAAATTGTAATTACACGCCCCTGTTAAACAGGGGCTGAAAAATTGTGCCTTAGGCATTGGTGCTGGTGCCACAACACTGCAACCCCTCACAGATACTGTACTCTTAGCACAGCAATGAGACCTGTTGCAAAGCATTGCCTAAAAATTGTAATTACACGCCCCAACAGGGGCTGAAAAATTGTGCCTTAGGCACTGGTGCTGGTGCCACAACACTGCAACCCCTCACAGATACTGTACTTGGAGCACAGCAGTCACACCTGTTGCGAAGCATTTTTAAAAAAAATTGTAAGTACACGCCCCTGTTATACAGGGGCTGAAAAATTGTGCCTTAGGCACTGGTGTGGTGGCATGGATCATTGAGGAGGAGGAAGAGGATAGTCAGTGAACATAACAGGACAGTCACTCAGCATCAGCATAGGCAGTCTTGAAGGGATGTGACATTATAAATTATTCCGTTATATCTGCTTCAGGTGCCTGGTAGCTGGTGGTGATCCAAGACTGATTCATTTTTATGAAGGTCAGTCGATCAACCGAGTCAGTGGACAGGCGCACCCTATGATCGGTGACAAATCCTCCAGCAGCACTGAATGTGCGTTCGGAAAGAACGCTGGAGGCAGGACAGGCCAGTAGCTCAATTGCATACTGTGCAAGCTCTGGCCAGTGATCCATCCTCAGGACTCAGTAAGCCAGAGGATTTTCGGTGGGAAAGGTGTCCAAGTCTGACCTTGCCCCTAGGTATTCCTGCACCATGTATATCAGACGCTGGCGATGGTTGCTGGAACCGATCATACCTTGGGGCTGCGGACTAAAAAATTGTCTGAACGCATCGGTCAGACGTCCACCTTCCCCACCGCTCCTTCTGCTACTGACCGAAGCCTCAGCAACTCGTCGTCCAGGACCAGGAGTTTGTAACCTCCCAGTTTCTGGGAACGCGTTGCACAGACCTTTCTGCAAGGCCTCCCTGAGATGTCTCATCCTCTGCTCCCTCTGCGACGGCAAGATAAGGTCCGCAACCTTACCCTTGTACCGTGGATCAAGGAAAGTGGCCAGCCAGTAATGGTCCCTCTCCTTGATCCGAAGAACACGAGGATCCTTCCGCAGGCTTTGCAGGATCAGGGAGGCCATGCAGAGTAGGTTAGCTGAGGCATTCGGTCCGGAGTCTTCTGGGTCACTGAGGATGACATGATCGCCAGCCACCTCCTCCCAGTCACGTACAAGTCCACTGGTTTGTTGGGACTGTACATCATCCCTAAAAGACTGCTGCTGCTGATGCTGAGTGCCAGGCTCCACCTCCATGCTCACACATTCCTCCTCCTCCTCCTCCTCCTCATCCTCTTCCTGTGTGATGGGTGGGACAGAAGGAACACTGTCCGGATAAAAAGGGCCTTGAGAGGCAAGGAAGTCCTCCTCTTCCTGCCTCTGTTCTGCCTCAAGTGCCCTGTCCATTATCCCACGCAGCGTATGCTCCAACAGGTGGACAAGAGGTACAGTGTCACTGATGCATGCACTGTCACTGCTCACCATCCTCGTGGCCTCCTCAAATGGTGAGAGGACAGTGCATGCATCCCTGATCATGCTCCACTGGCGTGGGGAAAAAAAGCCAAGCTCCCCTGACCCTGTCCTGGTGCCGTAGTCGCAAAGGTACTCATTGATGGCCCTCTGCTGCATGTGCAGTCGCTGCAGCATGGCCAACGTTGAGTTCCACCTGGTGGGCATGTCACATATTAGGCGGTTCTTGGGCAGGTTCAGCTCCTTTTGCAGCTCAGTCAGCCGAGCACTGGCATTATAAGATCGGCGGAAATGCACACAGACTTTCCTGGCCTGCCTCAGGACATCCTGTAAGCCTGGGAACCTGCCCAAGAACCGCTGCACCACCAGGTTGAGGACGTGAGCCATACAGGGCACATGGGTGAGCTGCCCCTGTCGCAGGACGGAGAGGAGGTTGGTGCCATTGTCAGAAACGACCATTCCTGGCTTAAGCTGGCGTGGCGTCAACCACCTCTCGGCCTGCCCCTGAAGAGCTGCCAGAACCTCTGGCCCAGTGTGGCTCCTGTCCCCCAAACACACCAGCGCAAGCACGGCATGGCATCTTTTTGCCTGCGTACTTGCGTAGCCCCTTGTACGCCTACGGAGCACCGCTGGTTCCGAGGACAGAGCACTGGAGGAAGAAGAAGAGGAGGGGGGGGGTGGAGGAGAGAGGTGTGTCACAACCAGTAGCAGTAGTAGCATTTTGGAGGCGTGGTGGCGGAACAACTTCCAACACTACTGCACCTTGTCCTGCATCCCTCCCAGCTGCCAATAGAGTGACCCAATGGGCCGTGAAAGAAACATAACTTCCCTGTCCATGCCTGCTGGACCATGAGTCAGCGGTAATATGCACCTTACCGCTGACCGCCCTGTCCAGCGAGGCATGGACATTGCCTTCCACATGCCGGTAGAGAGACGGAATCGCCTTCCGTGAGAAAAAGTGGCGTTTGGGAACCTGCCACTGAGGAACCGCACATTGAACAAACTCACGGAAGGGGGCCGAGTCTACCAACTGAAAAGGCAGCAGTTGAAGTGCTAGCAATTTAGCCAAGCTAGCATTCAACCGCTGGGCATGTGGATGGCTGGGAGTGTACTTCTTTCGACGGTCCAGCAGCTGGGGCAGGGAAATTTGCCTGCTACAATCGGACGTCGGTGTACTGCAAGTACTTGGTTGTGACACACCTAATTCTACACATTCAGTCCTCTCAGAGCAGCTTTCAGAGAGGACTGAAGATGTAGTGGGGATGGAGATCCCAGCTGATGAGGAGCAAGGAGAGGTCCGTTTTCTTCTTTGGTGTGGGTCTTTTATGTGTGCTTGCCAACGAGCTGCATGGCAGGTCAACATATGTCTGCTCATGCTTGTGGTGCCCAAGCGGCTGATGTTTTGGCCACGCGAGATACGCTTGAGACAAATATTGCAAATAGCAGTGGTGCGATCTGATGCACTCGTCTCAAAAAAGGCCCACACCAAAGAACTTTTCTGGTAACGTGCAGAGGCAGCGCCCTGCACAGGCGGAGCTCTGCGGTGTGGTACAGTTGCTGTGCTGGCCTCTAGCTGGCCTCCAGGGGGCATCCTGCCTCGTTGGACATGTGACGCCACATCCTCCTCCTCCTCGTCCTCCTCCTCATCCTCTCTCCCTTCAGGCACCCACGTGGAGTCAGTGACCTCATCATCCCCTCCCTCTTCACCACTAGAGCAAACCTGGCAGTAAGCTGCAGCTGGTGGGACAGTACTGCCAGATTGCTGTCCTTCAGCATCCCCTCTCTCTGCGCGCACACTACTGACTTCCTCAAGCTGGGTATCATCATCCGAGCCTTCGAATCGTTGGGCATCCTCCTGGAGCATGTACCCAACACTGTGCTCAAAGAGTTCGGGGGACTCCTCAGGAGGACATGGTGGGTCTAGGGAAGGGGTGGCTGATGATGCCATTGAGTACGCGTTGGCAGCTGCTCTGCCAGTACCCTGAGCCTGGGTGAGAGAGGATGAGGAGGATGAGGAGGGCTTGGTCATCCATTCTACCAAGCCTTCAGCATGATGCGGCTCCACATGTCCAGCTGCCGCAAACAAAGACAAGCGTGTCCCATGGCCACGTTCTGATGACGATGCACGACCACGTCCACGGCCAGCACTGTTGTCTCTAGAAACAGAGCCTGCCTGCCCTGTGTTCTTGCCTCTGCACGCTCTGCCTCTCCTTGGCGGTCTTCCAGCCATTGTAGTCGGTAGTGTATATAGTATAAAAAATAGAGCTCCTATGTGTGCTCACAACACACTGTAGGTCCTATGGGTGCTGACACTAACACACTATAGGTACTATGTGTGCTGCTGACAAGAAAATATAGGAGCTCTGTGTGATGCCACTAACACACTAGAAGTCCTATGGGTGCTTCTGCAAAGAAAATATAGGAGCTCTGTGTGATGCCACTAACACACTAGAAGTCCTATGGGTGCTGCTGAGAAGAAAATATAGGAGCTCTGTGTGATGCCACTAACACACTAGAAGTCCTATGGGTGCTTCTGTGAAGAAAATATAGGAGCTCTGTGTGATGCCACTAACACACTAGAAGTCCTATGGGTGCTTCTGAGAAGAAAATATAGGAGCTCTGTGTGATGCCACTAACACACTAGAAGTCCTATGGGTGCTGCTGAGAAGAAAATATAGGAGCTCTGTGTGATGCCACTAACACACTAGAAGTCCTATGGGTGCTTCTGTGAAGAAAATATAGGAGCTCTGTGTGATGCCACTAACACACTAGAAGTCCTATGCGTGCTTCTGAGAAGAAAATATAGGAGCTCTGTGTGATGCCACTAACACACTAGAAGTCCTATGGGTGCTTCTGCAAAGAAAATATAGGAGCTCTGTGTGATGCCACTTACACACTAGAAGTCCTGTGGGTGCTTCTGGGAAGAAAATATGGGAGCTCTGTGTGATGCCACTAACACACTAGAAGTCCTATGGGTGCTTCTGCGAAGAAAATATAGGAGCTCTGTGTGATGCCACTAACACACTAGAAGTCCTGTGGGTGCTTCTGGGAAGAAAATATGGGAGCTCTGTGTGATGCCACTAACACACTAGAAGTCCTATGGGTGCTTCTGGGAAGAAAATATAGGAGCTCTGTGTGATGCCACTAACACACTAGAAGTCCTGTGGGTGCTGCTGAGAAGAAAATATAGGAGCTCTGTGTGATGCCACTAACACACTAGAAGTCCTATGGGTGCTTCTGTGGAAGAAAATATAGGAGCTCTGTGTGATGCCACTAACACAATAGAAGTCCTGTGGGTGCTTCTGAGAAGAAAATATAGGAGCTCTGTGTGATGCCACTAACACACTAGAAGTCCTATGGGTGCTTCTGCAATGAAAATATAGGAGCTCTGTGTGATGCCACTAACACACTAGAAGTCCTATGGGTGCTTCTGGAAGAAAATATAGGAGCTCTGTGTGATGCCACTAACACACTAGAAGTCCTATGGGTGCTTCTGGGAAGAAAATATAGGAGCTCTGTGTGATGCCACTAACACACTAGAAATCCTATGGGTGCTTCTGGGAAGAAAATATGGGAGCTCTGTGTGATGCCACTAACACACTAGAAGTCCTATGGGTGCTTCTGGGAAGAAAATATAGGAGCTCTGTGTGATGCCACTAACACACTAGAAGTCCTATGGGTGCTGCTGGGAAGAAAATATAGGAGCTCTGTGTGATGCCACTAACACACTATAAGTCCTATGGGTGCTTCTGGGAAGAAAATATAGGAGCTCTGTGTGATGCCACTAACACACTAGAAGTCCTATGGGTGCTTCTGGGAAGAAAATATAGGAGCTCTGTGTGATGCCACTAACACACTAGAAGTCCTATGGGTGCTTCTGGAAGAAAATATAGGAGCTCTGTGTGATGCCACTAACACACTAGAAGTCCTATGGGTGCTTCTGGGAAGAAAATATGGGAGCTCTGTGTGATGCCAGTTCATGCCACTAACACACTAGAAGTCCTATGGGTGCTTCTGGGAAGAAAATATAGGAGCTCTGTGTGATGCCACTAACACAATAGACGTCCTATGGGTGCTTCTGGGAAGAAAATATGGGAGCTCTGTGTGATGCCACTAACACACTAATAGTCCTATGGGTGCTTCTGGGAAGAAAATATAGGAGCTCTGTGTGATGCCACTAACACACTAGAAGTCCTGTGGGTGCTTCTGGGAAGAAAATATGGGAGCTCTGTGTGATGCCACTAACACACTAGAAGTCCTATGGGTGCTTCTGGGAAGAAAATATAGGAGCTCTGTGTGATGCCACTAACACACTAGAAGTCCTATGGGTGCTTCTGGAAGAAAATATAGGAGCTCTGTGTGATGCCACTAACACACTAGAAGTCCTTTGGGTGCTTCTGGGAAGAAAATATAGGAGCTCTGTGTGATGCCACTAACACACTAGAAGTCCTATGGGTGCTTCTGGAAGAAAATATAGGAGCTCTGTGTGATGCCACTAACACACTAGAAGTCCTATGGGTGCTTCTGGGAAGAAAATATAGGAGCTCTGTGTGATGCCACTAACACACTAGAAGTCCTATGGGTGCTTCTGGGAAGAAAATATAGGAGCTCTGTGTGATGCCACTAACACACTAGAAGTCCTGTGGGTGCTTCTGAGAAGAAAATATAGGAGCTCTGTGTGATGCCACTAACACACTAGAAGTCCTATGGGTGCTTCTGTGAAGAAAATATAGGAGCTCTGTGTGATGCCACTAACACACTAGAAGTCCTATGGGTGCTGCTGGGAAGAAAATATAGGAGCTCTGTGTGATGCCACTAACACACTAGAAGTCCTATGGGTGCTTCTGGAAGAAAATATAGGAGCTCTGTGTGATGCCACTAACACACTAGAAGTCCTATGGGTGCTTCTGGGAAGAAAATATGGGAGCTCTGTGTGATGCCACTAACACACTAGAAGTCCTATGGGTGCTTCTGCGAAGAAAATATAGGAGCTCTGTGTGATGCCACTAACACACTAGAAGTCCTATGGGTGCTTCTGGGAAGAAAATATGGGAGCTCTGTGTGATGCCACTAACACACTAGAAGTCCTATGGGTGCTTCTGGGAAGAAAATATAGGAGCTCTGTGTGATGCCACTAACACACTAGAAGTCCTGTGGGTGCTTCTGGGAAGAGAATATAGGAGCTCTGTGTGATGCCACTAACACACTAGAAGTCCTATGGGTGCTTCTGGAAGAAAATATAGGAGCTCTGTGTGATGCCACTAACACACTAGAAGTCCTATGGGTGCTGCTGTGAAGAAAATATAGGAGCTCTGTGTGATGCCACTAACACACTAGAAGTCCTATGGGTGCTTCTGGGAAGAAAATATAGGAGCTCTGTGTGATGCCACTAACACACTAGAAGTCCTATGGGTGCTTCTGGGAAGAAAATATAGGAGCTCTGTGTGATGCCACTAACACACTAGAAGTCCTATGGGTGCTTCTGGGAAGAAAATATAGGAGCTCTGTGTGATGCCACTAACACACTAGAAGTCCTATGGGTGCTTCTGGGAAGAAAATATAGGAGCTCTGTGTGATGCCACTAACACACTAGAAGTCCTATGGGTGCTTCTGGGAAGAAAATATAGGAGCTCTGTGTGATGCCACTAACACACTAGAAGTCCTGTGGGTGCTTCTGAGAAGAAAATATAGGAGCTCTGTGTGATGCCACTAACACACAATAGACGTCCTATGGGTGCTTCTGGGAAGAAAATATGGGAGCTCTGTGTGATGCCAGTTCATGCCACTAACACACTAGAAGTCCTATGGGTGCTTCTGGGAAGAAAATATAGGAGCTCTGTGTGATGCCACTAACACACAATAGACGTCCTATGGGTGCTTCTGGGAAGAAAATATGGGAGCTCTGTGTGATGCCACTAACACACTAGAAGTCCTATGGGTGCTTCTGGGAAGAAAATATGGGAGCTCTGTGTGATGCCACTAACACACTAGAAGTCTTATGGGTGCTTCTGCGAAGAAAATATAGGAGCTCTGTGTGATGCCACTAACACACTAGAAGTCCTGTGGGTGCTTCTGGGAAGAAAATATGGGAGCTCTGTGTGATGCCACTAACACACTAGAAGTCCTGTGGGTGCTTCTGGGAAGAAAATATAGGAGCTCTGTGTGATGCCACTAACACACTAGAAGTCCTATGGGTGCTGCTGGGAAGAAAATATAGGAGCTCTGTGTTATGCCACTAACACACTAGAAGTCCTATGGGTGCTTCTGGGAAGAAAATATAGGAGCTCTGTGTGATGCCACTAACACACTAGAAGTCCTATGGGTGCTTCTGGAAGAAAATATAGGAGCTCTGTGTGATGCCACTAACACACTAGAAGTCCTGTGGGTGCTTCTGGGAAGAAAATATGGGAGCTCTGTGTGATGCCACTAACACACAAGAAGTCCTATGGGTGCTTCTGGGAAGAAAATATAGGAGCTCTGTGTGATGCCACTAACACACTAGAAGTCCTGTGGGTGCTTCTGAGAAGAAAATATGGGAGCTCTGTGTGATGCCACTAACACACTAGAAGTCCTATGGGTGCTTCTGGGAAGAAAATATAGGAGCTCTGTGTGATGCCACTAACACACTAGAAGTCCTGTGGGTGCTTCTGAGAAGAAAATATGGGAGCTCTGTGTGATGCCACTAACACACTAGAAGTCCTATGGGTGCTTCTGGGAAGAAAATATAGGAGCTCTGTGTGATGCCACTAACACACTAGAAGTCCTATGGGTGCTTCTGGGAAGAAAATATAGGAGCTCTGTGTGATGCCACTAACACACTAGAAGTCCTATGGGTGCTTCTGGGAAGAAAATATAGGAGCTCTGTGTGATGCCACTAACACACTAGAAGTCCTATGGGTGCTTCTGGGAAGAAAATATGGGAGCTCTGTGTGATGCCACTAACACACTAGAAGTCCTATGGGTGCTTCTGGGAAGAAAAAATATAGGAGCTCTGTGTGATGCCACTAACACACTAGAAGTCCTGTGGGTGCTTCTGGGAAGAAAATATGGGAGCTCTGTGTGATGCCACTAACACACTAGAAGTCCTATGGGTGCTTCTGGGAAGAAAATATAGGAGCTCTGTGTGATGCCACTAACACACTAGAAGTCCTGTGGGTGCTTCTGGGAAGAAAATATGGGAGCTCTGTGTGATGCCACTAACACACTAGAAGTCCTATGGGTGCTTCTGGGAAGAAAATATAGGAGCTCTGTGTGATGCCACTAACACACTAGAAGTCCTATGGGTGCTTCTGGGAAGAAAATATAGGAGCTCTGTGTGATGCCACTAACACACTAGAAGTCCTATGGGTGCTTCTGGAAGAAAATATAGGAGCTCTGTGTGATGCCACTAACACACTAGAAGTCCTATGGGTGCTTCTGGAAGAAAATATAGGAGCTCTGTGTGATGCCACTAACACACTAGAAGTCCTATGGGTGCTTCTGGGAAGAAAATATAGGAGCTCTGTGTGATGCCACTAACACACTAGAAGTCCTATGGGTGCTTCTGGGAAGAAAATATAGGAGCTCTGTGTGATGCCACTAACACACTAGAAGTCCTATGGGTGCTTCTGGGAAGAAAATATAGGAGCTCTGTGTGATGCCACTAACACACTAGAAGTCCTATGGGTGCTTCTGGGAAGAAAATATAGGAGCTCTGTGTGATGCCACTAACACACTAGAAGTCCTATGGGTGCTTCTGGAAGAAAATATAGGAGCTCTGTGTGATGCCACTAACACACTAGAAGTCCTATGGGTGCTTCTGGGAAGAAAATATAGGAGCTCTGTGTGATGCCACTAACACACTAGAAGTCCTATGGGTGCTTCTGGAAGAAAATATAGGAGCTCTGTGTGATGCCACTAACACACTAGAAGTCCTATGGGTGCTTCTGGGAAGAAAATATAGGAGCTCTGTGTGATGCCACTAACACACTAGAAGTCCTATGGGTGCTTCTGGGAAGAAAATATAGGAGCTCTGTGTGATGCCACTAACACACTAGAAGTCCTATGGGGGTGCTTCTGGGAAGAAAATATAGGAGCTCTGTGTGATGCCACTAACACACTAGAAGTCCTATGGGTGCTTCTGGGAAGAAAATATAGGAGCTCTGTGTGATGCCACTAACACACTAGAAGTCCTATGGGTGCTTCTGGGAAGAAAATATAGGAGCTCTGTGTGATGCCACTAACACACTAGAAGTCCTATGGGTGCTTCTGGGAAGAAAATATAGGAGCTCTGTGTGATGCCACTAACACACTAGAAGTCCTATGGGTGCTTCTGGTAAGAAAATATAGGAGCTCTGTGTGATGCCACTAACACACACTAGAAGTCCTATGGGTGCTTCTGGAAGAAAATATAGGAGCTCTGTGTGATGCCACTAACACACTAGAAGTCCTATGGGTGCTTCTGGGAAGAAAATATAGGAGCTCTGTGTGATGCCACTAACACACTAGAAGTCCTATGGGTGCTTCTGGGAAGAAAATATAGGAGCTCTGTGTGATGCCACTAACACACTAGAAGTCCTATGGGTGCTTCTGGGAAGAAAATATGGGAGCTCTGTGTGATGCCACAAACACACTAGAAGTCCTATGGGTGCTTCTGGGAAGAAAAATATGGGAGCTCTGTGTGATGCCACTAACACACTAGAAGTCCTATGGGTGCTTCTGGGAAGAAAATATAGGAGCTCTGTGTGATGCCACTAACACACTAGAAGTCCTATGGGTGCTTCTGGGAAGAAAATATAGGAGCTCTGTGTGATGCCACTAACACACTAGAAGTCCTATGGGTGCTTCTGGGAAGAAAATATAGGAGCTCTGTGTGATGCCACTAACACACTAGAAGTCCTATGGGTGCTTCTGGGAAGAAAATATGGGAGCTCTGTGTGATGCCACTAACACACAAGAAGTCCTATGGGTGCTTCTGGGAAGAAAATATAGGAGCTCTGTGTGATGCCACTAACACACTAGAAGTCCTATGGGTGCTTCTGGGAAGAAAATATAGGAGCTCTGTGTGATGCCACTAACACACTAGAAGTCCTATGGGTGCTTCTGGGAAGAAAATATAGGAGCTCTGTGTGATGCCACTAACACACTAGAAGTCCTGTGGGTGCTTCTGGGAAGAAAATATAGGAGCTCTGTGTGATGCCACTAACACACTAGAAGTCCTATGGGTGCTTCTGGGAAGAAAATATAGGAGCTCTGTGTGATGCCACTAACACACTAGAAGTCCTATGGGTGCTTCTGGGAAGAAAATATAGGAGCTCTGTGTGATGCCACTAACACACTAGAAGTCCTATGGGTGCTTCTGGGAAGAAAATATAGGAGCTCTGTGTGATGCCACTAACACACTAGAAGTCCTATGGGTGCTTCTGGCAAGAAAATATAGGAGCTCTGGGTGATGCCACTAACACACTAGAAGTCCTATGGGTGCTTCTGGGAAGAAAATATATGGGAGCTCTGTGTGATGCCACTAACACACTAGAAGTCCTATGGGTGCTTCTGGGAAGAAAATATAGGAGCTCTGTGTGATGCCACTAACACACTAGAAGTCCTGTGGGTGCTTCTGGGAAGAAAATATAGGTGCTCTGTGTGATGCCACTAACACACTAGAAGTCCTATGGGTGCTTCTGAGAAGAAAATATAGGAGCTCTGTGGGATGCCACTAACACACTAGAAGTCCTATGGGTGCTTCTGGGAAGAAAATATAGGAGCTCTGTGTGATGCCACTAACACACTAGAAGTCCTATGGGTGCTTCTGGGAAGAAAATATAGGAGCTCTGTGTGATGCCACTAACACACTAGAAGTCCTATGGGTGCTTCTGGGAAGAAAATATGGGAGCTCTGTGTGATGCCACTAACACACTAGAAGTCCTATGGGTGCTTCTGGGAAGAAAATATAGGAGCTCTGTGTGATGCCACTAACACACTAGAAGGTCCTATGGGTGCTGCTGGGAAGAAAATATAGGAGCTCTGTGTGATGCCACTAACACACTAGAAGTCCTATGGGTGCTGCTGGCAAGAAAATATAGGAGCTCTGTGTGATGCCACTAACACACTAGAAGTCCTATGGGTGCTGCTGGGAAGAAAATATAGGAGCTCTGTGTGATGCCACTAACACACTAGAAGTCCTGTGTGTGCTTCTGAGAAGAAAATATGGGAGCTCTGTGTGATGCCACTAACACACTAGAAGTCCTATGGGTGCTTCTGGAAGAAAATATGGGAGCTCTGTGTGATGCCACTAACACACTAGAAGTCCTATGGGTGCTTCTGGGAAGAAAATATAGGAGCTCTGTGTGATGCCACTAACACACTAGAAGTCCTGTGTGGTGCTGCTGGGAAGAAAATATAGGAGCTCTGTGTGATGCCACTAACACACTATAAGTCCTATGGGTGCTTCTGGGAAGAAAATATAGGAGCTCTGTGTGATGCCACTAACACACTAGAAGTCCTATGGGTGCTTCTGGGAAGAAAATATAGGAGCTCTGTGTGATGCCACTAACACACTAGAAGTCCTATGGGTGCTTCTGGGAAGAAAATATAGGAGCTCTGTGTGATGCCACTAACACACTAGAAGTCCTATGGGTGTTTCTGGGAAGAAAATATGGGAGCTCTGTGTGATGCCACTAACACACTAGAAGTCCTATGGGTGCTTCTGGGAAGAAAATATAGGAGCTCTGTGTGATGCCACTAACACACAATAGACGTCCTATGGGTGCTTCTGGGAAGAAAATATGGGAGCTCTGTGTGATGCCACTAACACACTAGAAGTCCTATGGGTGCTTCTGGGAAGAAAATATGGGAGCTCTGTGAGATGCCACTAACACACTAGAAGTCTTATGGGTGCTTCTGGGAAGAAAATATAGGAGCTCTGTGTGATGCCACTAACACACTAGAAGTCCTATGGGTGCTTCTGGGAAGAAAATATGGGAGCTCTGTGTGATGCCACTAACACACTAGAAGTCCTATGGGTGCTTCTGGAAGAAAATATAGGAGCTCTGTGTGATGCCACTAACACACTAGAAGTCCTGTGGGTGCTGCTGAGAAGAAAATATAGGAGCTCTGTGTGATGCCACTAACACACTAGAAGTCCTATGGGTGCTTCTGGGAAGAAAATATAGGAGCTCTGTGTGATGCCACTAACACACTAGAAGTCCTGTGGGTGCTTCTGAGAAGAAAATATAGGAGCTCTGTGTTATGCCACTAACACACTAGAAGTCCTGTGGGTGCTCTGAGAAGAAAATATAGGAGCTCTGTGTGATGCCACTAACACACTAGAAGTCCTATGGGTGCTTCTGGGAAGAAAATATAGGAGCTCTGTGTGATGCCACTAACACACTAGAAGTCCTGTGGGTGCTTCTGGGAAGAAAATATGGGAGCTCTGTGTGATGCCACTAACACACTAGAAGTCCTATGGGTGCTTCTGGGAAGAAAATATGGGAGCTCTGTGTGATGCCACTAACACACAATTAACATCCTATGGGTGCTTCTGGGAAGAAAATATAGGAGCTCTGTGTGATGCCACTAACACACTAGAAGTCCTGTGGGTGCTTCTGGGAAGAAAATATGGGAGCTCTGTGTGATGCCACTAACACACTAGAAGTCTTATGGGTGCTTCTGCGAAGAAAATATAGGAGCTCTGTGTGATGCCACTAACACACTAGAAGTCCTATGGGTGCTTCTGGGAAGAAAATATGGGAGCTCTGTGTGATTCCACTAACACACTAGAAGTCCTATGGGTGCTTCTGGGAAGAAAATATGGGAGCTCTGTGTGATGCCACTAACACACTAGAAGTCCTGTGGGTGCTTCTGGGAAGAAAATATGGGAGCTCTGTGTGATGCCACTAACACACTAGAAGTCTTATGGGTGCTTCTGCGAAGAAAATATAGGAGCTCTGTGTGATGCCACTAACACACTAGAAGTCCTATGGGTGCTTCTGGGAAGAAAATATGGGAGCTCTGTGTGATGCCACTAACACACTAGAAGTCCTATGGGTGCTTCTGGAAGAAAATATAGGAGCTCTGTGTGATGCCACTAACACAGTAGAAGTCCTGTGGGTGCTTCTGAGAAGAAAATATAGGAGCTCTGTGTGATGCCACTAACACACTAGAAGTCCTATGGGTGCTTCTGGGAAGAAAATATAGGAGCTCTGTGTGATGCCACTAACACACTAGAAGTCCTATGGGTGCTGCTGGGAAGAAAATATAGGAGCTCTGTGTGATGCCACTAACACACTAGAAGTCCTGTGGGTGCTGCTGGGAAGAAAATATAGGAGCTCTGTGTGATGCCACTAACACACTAGAAGTCCTATGGGTGCTTCTGGGAAGAAAATATAGGAGCTCTGTGTGATGCCACTAACACACTAGAAGTCCTATGGGTGCTTCTGGGAAGAAAATATAGGAGCTCTGTGTGATGCCACTAACACACTAGAAGTCCTATGGGTGCTGCTGGGAAGAAAATATAGGAGCTCTGTGTGATGCCACTAACACACTAGAAGTCCTATGGGTGCTTCTGGGAAGAAAATATAGGAGCTCTGTGTGATGCCACTAACACACTAGAAGTCCTATGGGTGCTTCTGGGAAGAAAATATGGGAGCTCTGTGTGATGCCACTAACACACTAGAAGTCCTATGGGTGCTTCTGGGAAGAAAAATATAGGAGCTCTGTGTGATGCCACTAACACACAATAGAAGTACTATGGGTGCTTCTGGGAAGAAAATATAGGAGCTCTGTGTGATGCCACTAACACACAATTGAAGTCCTATGGGTGCTTCTGGGAAGAAAATATAGGAGCTCTGTGTGATGCCACTAACACACTAGAAGTCCTATGGGTGCTTCTGGGAAGAAAATATGGGAGCTCTGTGTGATGCCACTAACACACTAGAAGTCCTATGGGTGCTTCTGGGAAGAAAATATGGGAGCTCTGTGTGATGCCACTAACACACTAGAAGTCCTATGGGTGCTTCTGAGAAGAAAATATAGGAGCTCTGTGTGATGCCACTAACACACTAGAAGTCCTATGGGTGCTTCTGCAAAGAAAATATAGGAGCTCTGTGTGATGCCACTAACACACTAGAAGTCCTATGGGTGCTTCTGCAAAGAAAATATAGGAGCTCTGTGTGATGCCACTAACACACTAGAAGTCCTGTGGGTGCTTCTGGGAAGAAAATATGGGAGCTCTGTGTGATGCCACTAACACACTAGAAGTCCTATGGGTGCTTCTGGGAAGAAAATATAGGAGCTCTGTGTGATGCCACTAACACACTAGAAGTCCTATGGGTGCTGCTGAGAAGAAAATATAGGAGCTCTGTGTGATGCCACTAACACACTATAAGTCCTATGGGTGCTTCTGGGAAGAAAATATAGGAGCTCTGTGTGATGCCACTAACACACTAGAAGTCCTGTGGGTGCTTCTGGAAGAAAATATAGGAGCTCTGTGTGATGCCACTAACACACTAGAAGTCCTATGGGTGCTTCTGGGAAGAAAATATAGGAGCTCTGTGTGATGCCACTAACACACTAGAAGTCCTGTGGGTGTTTCTGGGAAGAAAATATGGGAGCTCTGTGTGATGCCAGTTCATGCCACTAACACACTAGAAGTCCTATGGGTGCTTCTGGGAAGAAAATATAGGAGCTCTGTGTGATGCCACTAACACACAATTGACGTCCTATGGGTGCTTCTGGGAAGAAAATATGGGAGCTCTGTGTGATGCCACTAACACACTAGAAGTCCTATGGGTGCTTCTGGGAAGAAAATATGGGAGCTCTGTGTGATGCCACTAACACACTAGAAGTCTTATGGGTGCTTCTGCAAAGAAAATATAGGAGCTCTGTGTGATGCCACTAACACACTAGAAGTCCTGTGGGTGCTTCTGGGAAGAAAATATGGGAGCTCTGTGTGATGCCACTAACACACTAGAAGTCCTATGGGTGCTTCTGCAAAGAAAATATAGGAGCTCTGTGTGATGCCACTAACACACTAGAAGTCCTGTGGGTGCTGCTGAGAAGAAAATATAGGAGCTCTGTGTGATGCCACTAACACACTAGAAGTCCTATGGGTGCTTCTGCAAAGAAAAATATAGGAGCTCTGTGTGATGCCACTAACACACTAGAAGTCCTGTGGGTGCTGCTGAGAAGAAAATATAGGAGCTCTGTGTGATGCCACTAACACACTAGAAGTCCTGTGGGTGCTGCTGAGAAGAAAATATAGGAGCTCTGTGTGATGCCACTAACACACTAGAAGTCCTATGGGTGCTTCTGCAAAGAAAATATAGGAGCTCTGTGTGATGCCACTAACACACTAGAAGTCCTATGGGTGCTTCTGGGAAGAAAATATGGGAGCTCTGTGTGATGCCACTAACACACTAGAAGTCCTATGGGTGCTTCTGGGAAGAAAATATGGGAGCTCTGTGTGATGCCACTAACACACAATTGACGTCCTATGGGTGCTTCTGGGAAGAAAATATAGGAGCTCTGTGTGATGCCACTAACACACTAGAAGTCATATGGGTGCTTCTGAAGAAAATATGGGAGCTCTGTGTGATGCCACTAACACACTAGAAGTCTTATGGGTGCTTCTGCGAAGAAAATATAGGAGCTCTGTGTGATGCCACTAACACACTAGAAGTCCTGTGGGTGCTTCTGGGAAGAAAATATGGGAGCTCTGTGTGATTCCACTAACACACTAGAAGTCCTATGGGTGCTTCTGCAAAGAAAATATAGGAGCTCTGTGTGATGCCACTAACACACTAGAAGTCCTGTGGGTGCTTCTGGGAAGAAAATATGGGAGCTCTGTGTGATGCCACTAACACACTAGAAGTCTTATGGGTGCTTCTGCGAAGAAAATATAGGAGCTCTGTGTGATGCCACTAACACACTAGAAGTCCTGTGGGTGCTTCTGGGAAGAAAATATGGGAGCTCTGTGTGATGCCACTAACACACTAGAAGTCCTATGGGTGCTTCTGCAAAGAAAATATAGGAGCTCTGTGTGATGCCACTAACACAGTAGAAGTCCTGTGGGTGCTGCTGAGAAGAAAATATAGGAGCTCTGTGTGATGCCACTAACACACTAGAAGTCCTATGGGTGCTTCTGCAAAGAAAATATAGGAGCTCTGTGTGATGCCACTAACACACTAGAAGTCCTGTGGGTGCTGCTGAGAAGAAAATATAGGAGCTCTGTGTGATGCCACTAACACACTAGAAGTCCTGTGGGTGCTGCTGAGAAGAAAATATAGGAGCTCTGTGTGATGCCACTAACACACTAGAAGTCCTATGGGTGCTTCTGCAAAGAAAATATAGGAGCTCTGTGTGATGCCACTAACACACTAGAAGTCCTGTGGGTGCTTCTGGGAAGAAAATATGGGAGCTCTGTGTGATGCCACTAACACACTAGAAGTCCTATGGGTGCTTCTGGGAAGAAAATATGGGAGCTCTGTGTGATGCCACTAACACACAATTGACGTCCTATGGGTGCTTCTGGGAAAAAATATAGGAGCTCTGTGTGATGCCACTAACACACTAGAAGTCCTGTGGGTGCTTCTGGGAAGAAAATATGGGAGCTCTGTGTGATGCCACTAACACACTAGAAGTCCTATGGGTGCTTCTGCAAAGAAAATATAGGAGCTCTGTGTGATGCCATTAACACACTAGAAGTCCTATGGGTGCTTCTGGGAGAAAATATAGGAGCTCTGTGTGATGCCACTAACACACAATTGACGTCCTATGGGTGCTTCTGGGAAGAAAATATGGGAGCTCTGTGTGATGCCACTAACACACTAGAAGTCCTATGGGTGCTTCTGGGAAGAAAATATGGGAGCTCTGTGTGATGCCACTAACACACTAGAAGTCTTATGGGTGCTTCTGCAAAGAAAATATAGGAGCTCTGTGTGATGCCACTAACACACTAGAAGTCCTGTGGGTGCTTCTGGGAAGAAAATATGGGAGCTCTGTGTGATGCCACTAACACACTAGAAGTCCTATGGGTGCTTCTGCAAAGAAAATATAGGAGCTCTGTGTGATGCCACTAACACACTAGAAGTCCTGTGGGTGCTGCTGAGAAGAAAATATAGGAGCTCTGTGTGATGCCACTAACACACTAGAAGTCCTATGGGTGCTTCTGCAAAGAAAATATAGGAGCTCTGTGTGATGCCACTAACACACTAGAAGTCCTGTGGGTGCTGCTGAGAAGAAAATATAGGAGCTCTGTGTTATGCCACTAACACACTAGAAGTCCTGTGGGTGCTGCTGAGAAGAAAATATAGGAGCTCTGTGTTATGCCACTAACACACTAGAAGTCCTGTGGGTGCTGCTGAGAAGAAAATATAGGAGCTCTGTGTGATGCCACTAACACACTAGAAGTCCTATGGGTGCTTCTGCAAAGAAAATATAGGAGCTCTGTGTGATGCCACTAACACACTAGAAGTCCTGTGGGTGCTTCTGGGAAGAAAATATGGGAGCTCTGTGTGATGCCACTAACACACTAGAAGTCCTATGGGTGCTTCTGGGAAGAAAATATGGGAGCTCTGTGTGATGCCACTAACACACAATTGACGTCCTATGGGTGCTTCTGGGAAGAAAATATAGGAGCTCTGTGTGATGCCACTAACACACTAGAAGTCCTGTGGGTGCTTCTGGGAAGAAAATATGGGAGCTCTGTGTGATGCCACTAACACACTAGAAGTCTTATGGGTGCTTCTGCGAAGAAAATATAGGAGCTCTGTGTGATGCCACTAACACACTAGAAGTCCTGTGGGTGCTTCTGGGAAGAAAATATGGGAGCTCTGTGTGATTCCACTAACACACTAGAAGTCCTATGGGTGCTTCTGCAAAGAAAAATATAGGAGCTCTGTGTGATGCCACTAACACACTAGAAGTCCTGTGGGTGCTTCTGGGAAGAAAATATGGGAGCTCTGTGTGATGCCACTAACACACTAGAAGTCTTATGGGTGCTTCTGCGAAGAAAATATAGGAGCTCTGTGTGATGCCACTAACACACTAGAAGTCCTGTGGGTGCTTCTGGGAAGAAAATATGGGAGCTCTGTGTGATGCCACTAACACACTAGAAGTCCTATGGGTGCTTCTGCAAAGAAAATATAGGAGCTCTGTGTGATGCCACTAACACAGTAGAAGTCCTGTGGGTGCTGCTGAGAAGAAAATATAGGAGCTCTGTGTGATGCCACTAACACACTAGAAGTCCTATGGGTGCTTCTGCAAAGAAAATATAGGAGCTCTGTGTGATGCCACTAACACACTAGAAGTCCTGTGGGTGCTGCTGAGAAGAAAATATAGGAGCTCTGTGTGATGCCACTAACACACTAGAAGTCCTATGGGTGCTTCTGCAAAGAAAATATAGGAGCTCTGTGTGATGCCACTAACACACTAGAAGTCCTGTGGGTGCTTCTGGGAAGAAAATATGGGAGCTCTGTGTGATGCCACTAACACACTAGAAGTCCTATGGGTGCTTCTGGGAAGAAAATATGGGAGCTCTGTGTGATGCCACTAACACACAATTGACGTCCTATGGGTGCTTCTGGGAAGAAAATATAGGAGCTCTGTGTGATGCCACTAACACACTAGAAGTCCTGTGGGTGCTTCTGGGAAGAAAATATGGGAGCTCTGTGTGATGCCACTAACACACTAGAAGTCTTATGGGTGCTTCTGCGAAGAAAATATAGGACCTCTGTGTGATGCCACTAACACACTAGAAGTCCTGTGGGTGCTTCTGGGAAGAAAATATGGGAGCTCTGTGTGATGCCACTAACACACTAGAAGTCCTATGGGTGCTTCTGCAAAGAAAATATAGGAGCTCTGTGTGATGCCATTAACACACTAGAAGTCCTGTGGGTGCTGCTGAGAAGAAAATATAGGAGCTCTGTGTGATGCCACTAACACACTAGAAGTCCTATGGGTGCTTCTGCAAAGAAAATATAGGAGCTCTGTGTGATGCCACTAACACACTAGAAGTCCTGTGGGTGCTGCTGAGAAGAAAATATAGGAGCTCTGTGTGATGCCACTAACACACTAGAAGTCCTGTGGGTGCTGCTGAGAAGAAAATATAGGAGCTCTGTGTGATGCCACTAACACACTAGAAGTCCTATGGGTGCTTCTGCAAAGAAAATATAGGAGCTCTGTGTGATGCCACTAACACACTAGAAGTCCTGTGGGTGCTTCTGGGAAGAAAATATGGGAGCTCTGTGTGATGCCACTAACACACTAGAAGTCCTGTGGGTGCTGCTGAGAAGAAAATATAGGAGCTCTGTGTGATGCCACTAACACACTAGAAGTCCTATGGGTGCTTCTGCAAAGAAAATATAGGAGCTCTGTGTGATGCCACTAACACACTAGAAGTCCTGTGGGTGCTTCTGGGAAGAAAATATGGGAGCTCTGTGTGATGCCACTAACACACTAGAAGTCCTATGGGTGCTTCTGGGAAGAAAATATGGGAGCTCTGTGTGATGCCACTAACACACAATTGACGTCCTATGGGTGCTTCTGGGAAGAAAATATAGGAGCTCTGTGTGATGCCACTAACACACTAGAAGTCCTGTGGGTGCTTCTGGGAAGAAAATATGGGAGCTCTGTGTGATGCCACTAACACACTAGAAGTCTTATGGGTGCTTCTGCGAAGAAAATATAGGACCTCTGTGTGATGCCACTAACACACTAGAAGTCCTGTGGGTGCTTCTGGGAAGAAAATATGGGAGCTCTGTGTGATGCCACTAACACACTAGAAGTCCTATGGGTGCTTCTGCAAAGAAAATATAGGAGCTCTGTGTGATGCCATTAACACACTAGAAGTCCTGTGGGTGCTGCTGAGAAGAAAATATAGGAGCTCTGTGTGATGCCACTAACACACTAGAAGTCCTATGGGTGCTTCTGCAAAGAAAATATAGGAGCTCTGTGTGATGCCACTAACACACTAGAAGTCCTGTGGGTGCTGCTGAGAAGAAAATATAGGAGCTCTGTGTGATGCCACTAACACACTAGAAGTCCTGTGGGTGCTGCTGAGAAGAAAATATAGGAGCTCTGTGTGATGCCACTAACACACTAGAAGTCCTATGGGTGCTTCTGCAAAGAAAATATAGGAGCTCTGTGTGATGCCACTAACACACTAGAAGTCCTGTGGGTGCTTCTGGGAAGAAAATATGGGAGCTCTGTGTGATGCCACTAACACACTAGAAGTCCTATGGGTGCTTCTGGGAAGAAAATATAGGAGCTCTGTGTGATGCCACTAACACACAATTGAAGTACTATGGGTGCTTCTGGGAAGAAAATATAGGAGCTCTGTGTGATGCCACTAACACACAATTGAAGTCCTATGGGTGCTTCTGGGAAGAAAATATAGGAGCTCTGTGTGATGCCACTAACACACTAGAAGTCCTATGGGTGCTTCTGGGAAGAAAATATGGGAGCTCTGTGTGATGCCACTAACACACTAGAAGTCCTATGGGTGCTTCTGGGAAGAAAATATGGGAGCTCTGTGTGATGCCACTAACACACTAGAAGTCCTATGGATGCTTCTGGGAAGAAAATATGGGAGCTCTGTGTGATGCCACTAACACACTAGAAGTCCTATGGGTGCTTCTGGGAAGAAAATATGGGAGCTCTGTGTGATGCCACTAACACACTAGAAGTCCTATGGGTGCTTCTGGGAAGAAAATATGGGAGCTCTGTGTGATGCCACTAACACACTAGAAGTCCTATGGGTGCTTCTGGGAAGAAAATATGGGAGCTCTGTGTGATGCCACTAACACACTAGAAGTCCCATGGGTGCTTCTGGGAAGAAAATATGGGAGCTCTGTGTGATGCCACTAACACACTAGAAGTCCTATGGGTGCTTCTGCAAAGAAAATATGGGAGCTCTGTGTGATGCCACTAACACACTAGAAGTCCTATGGGTGCTTCTGGGAAGAAAATATGGGAGCTCTGTGTGATGCCACTAACACACTAGAAGTCCTATGGGTGCTTCTGGGAAGAAAATATGGGAGCTCTGTGTGATGACACTAACACACTAGATGTCCTATGGGTGCTTCTGGGAAGAAAATATGGGAGCTCTGTGTGATGCCACTAACACACTAGAAGTCCTATGGGTGCTTCTGGGAAGAAAATATGGGAGCTCTGTGTGATGCCACTAACACACTAGAAGTCCTATGGGTGCTTCTGGGAAGAAAATATGGGAGCTCTGTGTGATGCCACTAACACACTAGAAGTCCTATGGGTGCTTCTGGGAAGAAAATATAGGAGCTCTGTTTGCTGCCACTAACACACTAGAAGTCCTATGGGTGCTTTTGGGGTGCAATGCTGTGCTAACAGCACTGCGGTTGGTACTACTGAAATACTGTACTAACAGTAAAACACGCACCAGACTAATCCCCAGCAGCAGCTAATAACACACTAACCAGCAGCAATGGACGATCAATGACAGGTAGCAATGGTTTAGCAAATAAATAGCCTATGGTTTAGCAAAGAAGAGCAAATCTTTCTGTAGCAATGAATTAAGCAAAGACACAGAATCAGCCTGATCTCTCCTAAAGCCGGAACGCATGTGACCGGCGCCGGCGGCGTGGCGGCCTTTTAAATGGTGGGGCGTGTACTAAAGCCCCTGAGCTTTAATTGGCTACAGGCGTCCTGCCTGTAGCCAATTATTGCTCTCTGAGTTTCCGGCGCTGTGATTGGCCAAGCATGCGGGGTCACAGTGCATGCTTGGCCAATCATCAGCCAGCAATGCACTGCGCCGGCCGCGCCGGCCGCAATGCATTGCGGGGCCGCTCGCATCACACGAATGTGATGCGAACGGCCCAAATAGTTCTGGGCTCGCCGAGCAAGCGAACGCCCGGTGCTCGATGCGAACGTGGGTTCGCATCGAGCACCGGGCCCATCCCTAGTGGTGAAACAGATTTGCAGGGGGGACAGTGATCTGAGGTGGGAAGGTGCATGAACTGGGACTGATCTGAGGTGTGGAGTTGCAGGAATTGAGGCTGATCTGAGGCGTCAGAGTGCAGGATGTTCATTTATCACTACTACTCAAGTTGTTTACAGCATTTACTTTAAAGAAAAAGTTAAGAAAAAATTTGTTATAAAATCGGCACGCTCAATTTCTTTGAAAGCATTTTACGGAACATTGAGCTCAAAAGGTTGTCTACCCCTGATCTAGGGCGATCAAAGGGTTAACTGTGTGCCTAGCCAGTGTCTATGTGTACTGTATGGCGCTGCTTTTACTAGGGGAAGTAATGAATTCTAGTCACTGTTTCACAGAAACACAGAATCCATCCCTTCCCCCTGTCAGAACGGCAATCTTCCTTGTTTACATAGTGTCGTTTACTGACAGTCGATGGGTGGTGGAGGACATTGAGTGCCCGGCACCTGCAGATTGGCATTTGTTGTGAATTAGCTGTGAGTGATCTTGCAAAGAGCTACCACTCTGCAGCAGTAAAACTGCTATAGGGTGGTCAGCAAGCAGTTAATCCATAATCAAGCAGCCAAAAACAGCCTCTTTTTTAATGTATGGAGTATACAGCCTCACCTGTGGATGTTATCTAGTGAGGTCTGCATGCAAATGCATTCTGCCTAGGATCATCCACTCCTCTAAACTGACACCCACCTATAAAGTAATTTGAATAAATGCATAACTCCTCCCAGCAGCCAGTCCACTACTTGCATCAGAGCTAAGTGAACTTACACAGATCTCCCTCCTTGCCCCCCACCCCCCGTCCTGCTGACCTGGACCGTGGCAATCTCCGGTTCTAAGCCCCGGTATATCCGTGCCAGGCGTCCGGAGCTTAGAAATTCCCTGAGCTGAATGTCCAAAACGTCCCTTGTCAGGAGGGACGTTTTGTAGCATTCTAATAGGTCAGTACCATTACATGGGCGGCGCAGACCGATTAGCAGCCGCATAGCCCGTCCTGTCAGCTATGGAGAAGACACGTGGCTGCAAGGAGGATTTCCAAGTCACCGGACTCCTGGTGCAGATATACTGGGGCTTAGAACCGCAGATTGTGGCGGTCCAGGTCAGCGGGACCAGGGGGAGCAAGGAGGGGGACCTGTGTAAGTTCACCTTACAGATTTTTCTGTAAAAGTGAGCTTACACTTTAATAGCAGTACTGAGGCAGGGAGCTATGATGTTGTCAGGAACCTTTGTACAACATCCTGATGGCCCCTCCCACCAGACGTGATCTGCCTGCTTTGCATAAAGAAACATAGAGGCCCAGTAATGACATCACTGGGTCTATAATATGACATGTAATAAAAACAGAACGTTTTTATTTAAAAATGTCATTACTACATTGATGAGGGGGGCAAGGCTGAACCAGAGAAGACAACATGTAAGCAGATTAAACGTCAACTCTAAGCAACTTCTAAGATAGAAGTTCTTAGTGGTGATCAACTTGTGGAAGACAACACTGTGTATCTCTAATACTTGCAGATAAACTGGAGACACCTTGCATGAGGCAAGAAGTAGACTGATGTGTTCTTCACTTTGGGATTGCGAGCTTCCGTTGATGTGACCACTACAACAGACAATTACAGTGATTACAGGATCAGGAAGCCAACCTCCCCTCTTAAAGGGTAGTTTGAAATTGGCATGATTTTTACTTTTTCTTTATGGCTTTATGAAATTTATTTTATTATGGGACCACAATTATGTCTCTATAATATGAAATTCTGTCCTGCTACAATCACTGATATTTTGTCACACCTGTTAACTTACTCTCCTTGTCTAAGTATGTAGGAATTTATCAAGGAACTCCCGTTATCTCAAGTCTGTGTATAATAAATAGTGTCACAAAAATAATGTTGGCACCAAACACAAAGTGTATGTGTAAAAAAAAAGTAAACTAAAAAAAAAAAAAAAAAAACATGCACTTTGTGTTTGGTGCCAGCAGCTACCTAACAATTTCATACATTATGTGGGACATCTTTATAGCATTCCCAAAAATAACATATTTATCATTATTTTGCACACAAAACAAAACATTTCTGTATGTGCCCTCTAGTCTAGTCCAGTATTGGGCCACAAATCTCTTGGTTTGGAGGCATACATTATTACCAGATTCCAATGCTGACTTTGGGTTCATTGCTGGCTCCTGTGGCCTTCTGGACATTATTTTCTGTGCCATTTTTTCCCATCCTGTATGTGAGGCTTGGACAATTGGGTGATCGTGCGACACTGTACCCAAATAAAATTGATGTCCTTTTTTCCCACAAATAGAGCTTTCTTTTGGTGGTATTTTATCACCTCTGTGTTTTTTTATTTTTTGCGCTATAAACAAAGAAAGATTGTCAATTTTGAAAAAAAAATACAATATTTTTTACTTTCTGCTATAAAACACATCCAATAAAAAAATTTAAAAAATCAAATGCCTTCATTAACTTAGGCCAATATGTGTTCTGCTACATGTTCTTGGTAAAAAAAAAAAAATCCCAATAAGCGCATATTGATTGGTTTGCGCAAAAGTTATATCGTCTACAAACTATGGGATAGATTTATGGACTTTTTATTTTTTTATTGTTTTTACTAGTAATTTTTAGCGGGACTGCAACATTGCGGTGGACAAACCTGAAACTAAGTGAAACTTTTTGGGGACCAGTAACACCAATACAGTAATAAACAAAATGCTCTGTCACTGTTTAAATGACACTGACAGGGAAGGGTTAACATCAGGGGCGATCAAAGGGTTAACTGTGTTCCCTGGTAGTGTTTTCTAACTGTGTGCGGGATGGCTTAACTGAAGAAAGACAGAGATTCGTGTTCCTGCAGAAACACAAGATCTCTGTTTTTCTTACTAGCAGAACAATTATCTGCCTTGTTTACATAGACAGACCTCTGTTCTTCCTCTAAGAACGATTGCGTGCCCCAGACCCTGGAGAAGGAATCAGGTTAGGTACGTGATTTTGCACTCAGCCACAGTAAATGTACGTGGGGCAGTCCTTACGTGGTTTATAAATCTCCTACCTGTGAAATTCGATTTTTGAAAAGGTTTGTATATCAATAAACTTTTATTTTATGTTTAAATTACTCTGTTGTTGATGATTTACCTCATTAAAGTGGAACTTTCCCTAAAAGTCTAGGCTTTGTAGCTGCTGACCTAAAAAAAATATAGAGCTAAAGAAGCTCTTTAAATCCAATGGGCAATTTAAGTATCAGGTACCTGGTGCTGGAGGCCAAAGGAGAGAGGGCTTCTCTTGCAGCTAAGCTCCAGACTCCCCTGAGGGTAGAACAGGAGGAGTCAGGCTCAAAGAAGCACAGGTGGCCTGCTGGAGTTGCTTGCAGTGATGCTCTGACTGGAGGTGAGTTGTCCAGGTACTCAGATGAGACACCAGGATATTGTCTGCAGACAGGTGGCACCCGTGGGAAATTACAGGATTCAGACAGGAATAGAGCGGGGGTGGGGCCAAGCCACACTCTGTGTGTGAATAGACACACAGAGAAAAGGCTTGGGAGCGAGCCTGCTCGGGTTTCCCCATAGCAAGTGGCACCTGGACAGGAGGGAGGAGCTAGGAGCGCTGGCGTGGGGACCAGAGAAGTGAAGGATTGGGGCTACTCTGTGCAGTTCCACTGCACAGAGCAGGTAAGTATGACATGTTTGTTATTTTTTTTTTAAAGATCTGCCTTTAATATCACTTTAAAGTCAGGACTATGGGGCGTGGCCTAGCGGCGGATGTAACAGGCAGCAGGAGAGCGCTGCTCCGTCAGACATCCGAGTGAATCTCCTGTATACAGCCTCAGACTTCGCCCAGCAGCGTGAACAGCGTGAGACCTACAAGGCCACGGCCTTGAAACTAATCGGCAAAATGACGCCTAAAGATGCCCCACACTCATCCCTGTGCCACCCGGAACCTCCAGATCCCCACAGCGACGCGGACGACACCATACCGCTGGACGATCCGGCGACGCCATGTCTTCCATGGGACCGCGTGAGTACTCCACCAGGCCTCACAAGCCAAGCTACAGCTAACTCCCCTACACAGGCCGACTCAGAACCCACATTGAGAGACATCATGTCAGCAGTCCTCTCCTGTAACCAGTCCCTACATACCCTTACCTCAGAAATAAAGGGGGTGAAAGCAGAGCTTACATTTGTGAGACAGGACATGCAAAAATTGAGGGACCGCACCACAGCAGTAGAGGACAGGCTGGGGACCCTGGAAGATGAGTGGGACCCTGTGAGAAGGGATGTGCACTATAACTCCATGGCAGTCGACAAACAGGCAGCCCGCATCGACGACATGGAAAATAGGATGAGAAGGAACAATGTCAGAGCAATAGGCATTCCTGAAAAGATAGAGGGCAAGAACCCAGTGCAATTTATAGAGCAATGACTTCTGCAAACATATGGGAAGGAAGCATTCTCCCCTCTGTTCTGTGTCGAAAGAGCCCATAGAGTCCCCATGTGACCCCTGCCCCCGGGGAACCCTCTTTGCACTTTCCTATTTAAAATGTTAAACTACAAAGACAGAGACGCCATACTGTCGAAAGCAAGAAATTTGGGTGACGCACTGAGAATGGACAACTCAAAGGTGTCCTTCTTTCCTGATTTCTCAAAGGGCAAAGGGCACAATTTAATGAAGTCAAGAAAAGACTGAGGGCACTCAATATTCAGTACTCTATGTTATACCCCTCAAGACTAAGAGTAATTGCTAGAGATCAGATTAATTTCTTTGAAAAACCTCAACTGGTGTCACAGTGGTTGGACAGAGAGGAACGCTCCCTCAGAGAGGACGCTGCCTGACGATAGCATTCTGAAGGCACTGATGTAGAAGAAGGGTCTCCTGACCCTGTTCAAACAACAAGTTTTGAGAATGAGCCTATTGCTCTTTACCCCTGCTGGGACACAAAGTTTTCATGGCTGACATCCCCTAGACAAGACGGAAGCAAGAGGTCAAACTACAGCGATTGTATTTTTGCACCCTGTCTCAGTGATGGGAGACCCTGTTTGTGGGCCCCAAGCAATGTGGGATATTGAGCCACGTCCCCCACGGTTCACATTGCCCCGGAGACTGCAGGGCAGCAAGCATTTTCCACCTACAGCTTTTATAACTCTGGCCATGTTGGCCCCTTTTTTGTTCTTGGTTTCTTGTTTTTCTCTCACAGGTCATACATCTACCAGACCCCTCGAGGGGAACAGACTCTCACGTGCAATTAACACGGCGGATATGGATAATCTACCACTGACGCAAGTACAATCACTAACTTGGACTCTTTTTGTTCTTTTTAGCTCAGCACAATGGCCCCTCCTTTTTTTCTTTTCTCCTTTTGCTAAGACCACTCCTTTTGTTTACTCAGGTCTATCTTTGTCCGGTCTCCCCACAGTAACTACTGGACCCTTACAGGGGGGCGGTTCCGGTGGCCATTTTTTCTTGCCAGCCCAAAAACCCCAAAGAGAGGATAAAGGGCCTCTGGTTAATTATGTACATAACTGTCGATTATGGGTAGAACACATGTGATACTTAGCTGGAATGTAAGGGGTTTGGGAAGCAGGGTGAAGCGAATGGCTGTAACCAACGTGGCCAAGAGACTGAGGTCCTCAATTATCTGCTTACAAGAAACACATATGAATCCGGACCGAGAGCTACAGTTTTCAGCCCGTATGTTCAGCCAGCAGTTTCATTCTGTGTATTCCACATTCTCCCGAGGGGTGAGCATTTTGATCCCCCAGGGGGTATTATTTGTATGCTCCAAATCCATGCTAGATGACAAAGGGAGATATATCTTTTTGAGAGGTAACCTGGAGGGGTTAGAATGTATCTTGTCTAATATATACATACCCCCACCGTTTTCTTCAGAAGTAATGGGGATTCTCACTGAATTCTTGGCTGGTAACCCGAATATACCGGCTTTTATTGTTGGAGATTTTAATAATTGTCTTAACCCCCAGCTGGACAAGCTGGGGGGAGGGAGTCACAGGGACCAGACACCATTTGCGCACCTATTAAATAGTATGGGTTTACATGATGTCTGGCGCCTGAAGAACCCGCAGACCAAGGTGTTCTCTTGCCATTCAGCCACACATAGGGGGTTGTCCAAAATTGACCTCGGTCTTTGTAATGAGGAGATGCTACCTTATGTTACAGATGCACAGTATGAGCCAAGAACGGTCTCTGACCATTCCCCATACTGGGCAAAAATTACTCTAACAGGGCCGGATAAACGCACTCTATGGAAGATAAACCCATTCTGGTTGTCCCTCTTTCCGGACCCTGACCCGATTGTATCCACCCTGACTGATTTTATTACCATTAATAAACATTCTGCATCCTCAGGAATGTGCTGGGATGCCCTTAAGGCATTCCTCCGAGGCCAGTTTATTAAATCTATATCCTCAATAAAGACCGAGACCAAAGCATGGGAGTTGTTGGTACTTCAGAAAGTTAAAGATGCAGAGGCTGAGTTGGTTTCCAATCCCACTGAGGCAGCGGAAAGGTGATGGTTGGAGGCACAAAAATTAGCTAGTGCAGTAACCACCACGAAGGCAGAAAATAAACGCTTATTTTTGCAACAGAAATATTATGAAGAAGGGGAAAACACTGGTCATATGCTTGCTATGATGGCTGAAGCTGGGAGGGACTCATCCTATATAGCGGCAGTGCGAGACCCTTCGGGTAAAACGGTAAATACTCATGATGTCACGTACCTGGTGGTGCGAGCCCGAGATTGCGGGGAGAGGCCTCCCTTGCGTCTCCCACTCCTGGTCCCCTGGTGTGGGAACAGGAGAGCCAGGAGTGAGGAGGAGCACGGGTGCCTGGCAGGATCTACAGACCGGTGGGAAGGAAGCAGGTTAGCTGAGCTGGCAGGATCTTGGTAAGCAGGCTCACAGGTAAACTGGAGAGCAGAGCTGACAGAGTCTCTGGAAAGCAGGCTCACAGGTAAACTGGATAGCAGAGCTGGCAGGATCTACAGACCGGTGGGAAGGAAGCAGGTTAGCTGAGCTGGCAGGATCTTGCTAAGCAGGCTCACAGGTAAACTGGATAGCAGAGCTGGCAGGATCTCTGGAAAGCAGGCTCACAGGTAAACTGGATAGCAGAGCTGGCAGGATCTCTGGAAAGCAGGCTCACAGGTAAACTGGATAGCAGAGCTGGCAGGATCTCTGGAAAGCAGGCTCACAGGTAAACTGGATAGCAGAGCTGGCAGGATCTCTGGAAAGCAGGCTCACAGGTAAACTGGATAGCAGAGCTGGCAGGATCTCTGGAAAGCAGGCTCACAGGTAAACTGGATAGCAGAGCTGGCAGGATCTCTGGAAAGCAGGCTCACAGGTAAACTGGATAGCAGAGCTGGCAGGATCTCTGGAAAGCAGGCTCACAGGTAAACTGGATAGCAGAGCTGGCAGGATCTCTGGAAAGCAGGCTCACAGGTAAACTGGATAGCAGAGCTGGCAGGATCTCTGGAAAGCAGGCTCACAGGTAAACTGGATAGCAGAGCTGGCAGGATCTCTGGAAAGCAGGCTCACAGGTAAACTGGATAGCAGAGCTGGCAGGATCTCTGGAAAGCAGGCTCACAGGTAAACTGGATAGCAGAGCTGGCAGGATCTCTGGAAAGCAGGCTCACAGGTAAACTGGATAGCAGAGCTGGCAGGATCTCTGGAAAGCAGGCTCACAGGTAAACTGGATAGCAGAGCTGGCAGGATCTCTGGAAAGCAGGCTCACAGGTAAACTGGATAGCAGAGCTAGCAGGATCTCTGGAAAGCAGGCTCACAGGTAAACTGGATAGCACAGCTGGCAGGATCTCTGGAAAGCAGGCTCACAGGTAAACTGGATAGCAGAGCTGGCAGGATCTCTGGAAAGCAGGCTCACAGGTAAACTGGATAGCAGAGCTGACAGGATCTCTGGAAAGCAGGCTCACAGGAACATACAGGATCTCTGGAAAGCAGGCTCACAGGTAAACTGGATAGCAGAGCTGACAGGAACTGAACAACGGCTTGGCAGACAGGTTCACAGGTAAGCTTGGATAGCAGAGCTGACAGGAACTGAACAACGGCTTGGCAGACAGGTTCACAGGTAAGCTTGGATAGCAGAGCTGACAGGAACTGAACAACGGCTTGGCAGACAGGTTCACAGGTAAGCTTGGATAGCAGAGCTGACAGGAACTGAACACAGGAAACGGAACCACTGAATGGACTGGAAGCCAACAGGTGATCAGGCTTGTACAGGGGTCAGACTGCAGACTGGATAGAGACTTAGCAAGGAACCAAAGTTCATCAAAGAAGCCAGGTAGAGGATCTGAACTAGAAGCAAGGTACAATGGATCAGGCAGGAGGATGGTCAAAGGAAGCCGGGGTCGGGTACAGGCAGAAAGCTGGATAGTCTATGGCAAGCCGGGTCAAAGGAACAGCTATAACAGAATCAGGTTTCTTTTACTACACCACAACGCTGTAGAGCAGACAGCAAAGACCGTCTGCACTGGTCAGGCTTAAATAGGCCGGCTGGTGCTAACTAGGGCGCGCGCCCGTCTCCCTGTGCGCGGTTGTGCACGTGCCCGCGCCCGGGCGCGCATGCGCATGCGCAATGGAATCTGAGAGCCGGGACGGCCCGGGTTTAGATTTCTGGCAGGATCTTCATGACATTGCCCCCCTCCTAGGGGCAACCTCCGGGTGCCCCTCTGGGCAAATCTCTCAGGATGTGCTCTTTTGAAGGCTTGAACTAGACTCTTAGCGTGGATATTACACTCGGGCTCCCAAGAATTCTCTTCAGGACCATATCCCTTCCATTTGATCAAGAACTGATTCTGATTCCTCCTTTTTCTAACATTTAGTATGGCCTCTACCTCATATTCTTCCTCGCCATCTACCAAGACTGGGTCCGGGGGTACAGTCCTTCTGTTGGAAAAAGGGTTGGGAGTGGAGGGTTTCAACAGAGAAACATGAAAGACTGGATGGACCTTGAGGGAATCAGGAAGTTCCAACTCATAGGCTACTTCGTTAATCTTTCGTTTGACTGGAAAGGGACCTAAGAACTTAGGGCCCAGTTTTTTCGAGGGACAAGCCATCCTCAGATTCAAGGTAGAGAGCCATACTGTGTCACCTGGTACCAGTACCAATTCTCCACGCCTCTTTCGGTCAAAGACTGTCTTGTTATGTTCCTGGGTCCGGGCCATGGTGTCCTGCAGGAGTTGGTTATTGGAAGCAAAGAAGTCAATTTTTTTCTGAACTGCGGGCACAGTACATTCAGGAAGAGAATTGGGCAGGAATGAAGGATGAAAGCCATAGTTGGCGAAGAAAGGCGTCTGTTGGGTGGCCGAGTGGATAGCATTGTTATATGCAAACTCGGCAACTGGTAACAGGGAGATCCAATCGTCTTGGGAGAAGGAAGAAAAGCATCGTAGGTATTGTTCCAGGGTCTGATTGGTTCTTTCGGTCTGCCCATTGGTTTGAGGGTGATAAGCGGAAGAAAACGATAGCTCAATGTTGAGGGCCTTGCAGAGTGATTTCCAGAACCGAGAGGTGAATTGTACCCCTCGGTCGGACACTATGTTGGCCGGTACCCCATGGAGTCTGATGACCTCTCGGATGAACACTTGTGCGGTTTCTGAGGCCGAAGGGGTGCCCTTCATGGGGACAAAGTGTGCCATCTTTGACAGACGATCAACTATCACGAAGATCGTAGTGTGGTCCTCTGCTGGGGGTAGTTCCACAATGAAGTCTATGGACAGCATTTTCCAGGGACGATCTGGGACTGGCAATGGCTTGAGTAGGCCCCAGGCTTTGGTTCTGTAACTTTTGCTCCGAATACACACAGTGCATGTTTCCACAAACTTCCTACAGTCTTCCCTTAACTGAGGCCACCAGAAGGTACGTTGTACCAATTCAGTGGTTTTGGTGACACCGAAGTGTCCGGCAAGCTTATGATCATGGCACAATTCCAGGACGGTTACCCGCAGACCCTCGGGAATGAAAATCTTATCCCCATGCCACAATAGCCCATCCTTGGCCTGCAACCCAGGACCGGGAGTGGGTATGAGGCCACTGGAAGCCCGCCTGAGCTGGGACAGCAGGTCTTCTTGTAGCAGGAGAAAGTTTCCAGGGGCAAGGATAGTGTCTGGAGGGGAACCATCCTGGGATTTGTGATACATACGAGACAGAGCGTCCGGCTTCGCGTTTTTGGAACCCGGACGATATGTCACGTGAAAGGTAAAACGAGAGAAAAATAAGGCCCAACGGGCCTGTCAAGGTTTCAACCTCTTGGCAGTCTTCAAGTACTCTAGATTCTTGTGATCTGTGAAGATCAAGATTGGATGAGTAACCCCTTCTAGCAGGTAGCGCCATTCCTCGAGGGCGGTCTTTATGGCCAGTAATTCCCGATCCCCCACATCGTAGTTCTTCTCGGCTGGGGACAGTTTCCGTGAGAAGAATGCCACGGGGTGTAGCAGGGCTTTGATGCCCTGTCTCTGGGACAGGATGGCCCCTACAGCTATCTCCGAGGCATCCACTTCTAGAACAAAGGGTAGAGAAGGGTCTGGATGCTTCAGGATAGGGGCTGAGGTAAAGAGCCCCTTGAGGGCCTCGAAGGCCCCTTGGGCCTCAGGAGACCAATGAAAACGGGTACCTTGTTTGGTGAGTTGAGTAATGGGTGCCACTATGGCCGAGAATCCCTTGATGAATTTGCGATAAAAATTGGCAAAGCCAATGAATCGCTGGATCCCCTTTTTATCTGCGGGAACTGGCCAGTCCAGGATGGCTGAGATTTTCTGGGGGTCCATCCGGATGCCTCTACTGGAAATGATCAAACCTAGGAAGGGTATGCTTTCTACCTCAAAGAGGCATTTTTCTGCCTTGGCATAGAGGCCATGTTGCCGGAGACGGCCCAAAACACTTTTAACATGTCCACGATGCAGCTCTAGGGAGGAAGAGAAAATTAGTATGTCATCAAGATAAACAACAGCAAAAACATCAAGGAAGTCCCGAAGCACATCATTTATGAAAGACTGGAAGGTAGCAGGGGCGTTGCAGAGTCCGAACGGCATCACCAGGTACTCGAAGTGCCCAAATCGAGACCGAAATGCCGTCTTCCATTCGTCCCCATCTTTAATACGAATTAAGTTGTACGCCCCCCTGAGGTCCAGTTTGGAAAAGATGGAGGCTGTGCCAAGCCTCTGAAACAGTTCAGGTACCAGGGGGAGCGGGTAGCGATTTTTGACTGACCTCGTTTAGGGCACGATAGTCCACACAGGGTCTGAGAGAACGGTCCTTCTTCTCTACGAAAAATATTCCTGCACCTGCAGGAGATGTAGACGGGCGGATAAACCCTTTTTTCAGGTTATCATCAATATAGTCCTTTAATTTCCCCTGCTCCACTTCTGTTAACGGAAAAACCCTACCGAAGGGAATCTTGGCCCCGGGAAGGAGTTCAATGGGACAGTCATAGGGCCTGTGGGGTGGCAGCACATCTGCCCTTCGTTTGCTGAACACATCCAGGTATGCATGGTAGACTTCAGGGATGGACTGACGTAGACCTGCCTCGTTTTCGAGGCAGAGCAAAGCAGAGGGTCCTGCGGGGGCCAAGGAGCCGCAGGACCTTTGGCAGTAGGGAGAAGAAAAGGCCACCTCTCCTGTGGACCAGTTGATGACCGGGTTGTGTGCTTGCAGCCAGGGGATCCCTAGAATGACTGGGAACAAGGGAGAAGAAATTATGTCCAGACATAACAGTTCTTGATGTGACTCTGAGATCACTGTATGCAATGGGGCAGTCTCCTGAGTCACTGGGCCAGATTTAATGGTGGACCCATCCGCCAGGTGGACGGACAGGCCCTGTTCCCTTGGACGGAGAGGAATTCGATGCCGGGCAGCAAAAGCAGAGTCCATAAAGCAACTACAGGCACCAGAGTCAATAATAGCGGTGGTCTTTAGGGTCCTTCCTGAGAACTGGAAGGAAACAGAAAGGGCAAGATGAGATGAAACCCCGGTCACAGAATCCACATAACTGGAGAGAATAGTGGGGAACTTACGGAGTTTAGCCGGGCAGTTCCGGACATAGTGACCAGGCTCTCCGCAATACAGGCACAGATTGTTGCTGCGGCGTCTCTGGCGTTCTGCTGGAGTGAGAGAAGGCCGCAGGAGTCCAAGTTGCATGGGTTCAGATGCAGAAGAGGCATGAACAGGTTTAACAGGGGGAGCAGTGCGGAAGTGACTTGGGCCCCTGGGAAGCATCCAGGTAGGTCTTGGGGACCCCAAGGTTCGTTCGGCCCTACGCTCCCGTAGGCGCCGGTCAATTTGGATGCTTAGGTCTATGAGGGAGTTCAGGGTCTGAGGTACCCCCACTCTGGCGAGCTCGTCCTTGAGTGCGTCTGAGAGTCCCATGCGGAATTGGTGACGGAGAGCAGCATCGTTCCAGTCGGTGTCGGCACCCCAACGCCTGAACTCAGCCACATAGTCCTCTGCTGGTCTTCGACCCTGTTGGAGAGAACGTAAGGCGGCCTCCGCAGTGGTTGAGAGTTGGGGGTCCTCATAAAGCTGCGCCATGGCGTCAAAAAAGGTGGAGAGACTGGTCAATGCTGCATCCTTTTGTTCCACGAGACGGTGGGCCCAGATTTGGGGATCCCCAGTTAGTAGGGCTACCACAAAACCCACCTTGGTGGTCTCCAGAGAAAAGGTCCTAGGTTGCAGGGCAAAATGGAGTTCACAGGAGTTACGGAAAGTTCTGAAGCTACCACGGGCACCTGTAAATTTCTCTGGAGTGGGTACCTTGGGCTCAGGTGGTAGCATCACTATAGTCTGGGTAGGTGCAGGCCCCGTTGGGGGTATTGCTGGGTGAGGAGTTCCTTGGGTACTGGATGGACCAGACAAAGCCAGTACCCGTTCCTCCAGGCGGGTATACCCTTGCTGGAGGTTCTTCACCGCCTCGGTCAGACCCGCCAGGTGTTGGCATAGCCCCTCCATGGCGGGGGCTCCCTGCTCGGGCTCAGACATGGCTGTCTGCTACTGTCACGTACCTGGTGGTGCGAGCCCGAGATTGCAGGGAGAGGCCTCCCTTGCGACTCCCACTCCTGGTCCCCTGGTGTGGGAACAGGAGAGCCAGGAGTGAGGAGGAGCACGGGTGCCTGGCAGGATCTACAGACCGGTGGGAAGGAAGCAGGTTAGCTGAGCTGGCAGGATCTTGCTAAGCAGGCTCACAGGTAAACTGGATAGCAGAGCTGGCAGAGTCTCTGGAAAGCAGGCTCACAGGTAAACTGGATAGCAGAGCTGGCAGGATCTTGGAAAGCAGGCTCACAGGTAAACTGGATAGCAGAGCTGGCAGGATCTCTGGAAAGCAGGCTCACAGGTAAACTGGATAGCAGAGCTGGCAGGATCTCTGGAAAGCAGGCTCACAGGTAAACTGGATAGCAGAGCTGGCAGGATCTCTGGAAAGCAGGCTCACAGGTAAACGGGATAGCAGAGCTGGCAGGATCTCTGGAAAGCAGGCTCACAGGTAAACTGGATAGCAGAGCTGGCAGGATCTTGGAAAGCAGGCTCACAGGTAAACTGGATAGCAGAGCTGGCAGGATCTCTGGAAAGCAGGCTCACAGGTAAACTGGATAGCAGAGCTGGCAGGATCTCTGGAAAGCAGGCTCACAGGTAAACTGGATAGCAGAGCTGGCAGGATCTCTGGAAAGCAGGCTCACAGGTAAACTGGATAGCAGAGCTGGCAGGATCTCTGGAAAGCAGGCTCACAGGTAAACTGGATAGCAGAGCTGGCAGGATCTCTGGAAAGCAGGCTCACAGGTAAACTGGATAGCAGAGCTGGCAGGATCTCTGGAAAGCAGGCTCACAGGTAAACTGGATAGCAGAGCTGGCAGGATCTCTGGAAAGCAGGCTCACAGGTAAACTGGATAGCAGAGCTGGCAGGATCTCTGGAAAGCAGGCTCACAGGTAAACTGGATAGCAGAGCTGGCAGGATCTCTGGAAAGCAGGCTCACAGGTAAACTGGATAGCAGAGCTGGCAGGATCTCTGGAAAGCAGGCTCACAGGTAAACTGGATAGCAGAGCTGACAGGATCTCTGGAAAGCAGGCTCACAGGTAAACTGGATAGCAGAGCTGGCAGGATCTCTGGGCAGCAGGCTCACAGGTAAACTGGATAGCAGAGCTGACAGGAACTGAACAACGGCTTGGCAGACAGGTTCACAGGTAAGCTTGGATAGCAGAGCTGACAGGAACTGAACAACGGCTTGGCAGACAGGTTCACAGGTAAGCTTGGATAGCAGAGCTGACAGGAACTGAACAACGGCTTGGCAGACAGGTTCACAGGTAAGCTTGGATAGCAGAGCTGACAGGAACTGAACACAGGAAACGGAACCACTGAATGGACTGGAAGCCAACAGGTGATCAGGCTTGTACAGGGGTCAGACTGCAGACTTGATAGAGACTTAGCAAGGAACCAAAGTTCATCAAAGAAGCCAGGTAGAGGATCTGAACTAGAAGCAAGGTACAATGGATCAGGCAGGAGGATGGTCAAAGGAAGCCGGGGTCGGGTACAGGCAGAAAGCTGGATAGTCTATGGCAAGCCGGGTCAAAGGAACAGGTATAACAGGATCAGGTTTCTTTTACTACACCACAACGCTGTAGAGCAGACAGCAAAGACCGTCTGCACTGGTCAGGCTTAAATAGGCCGGCTGGTGCTAACTAGGGCGCGCGCCCGTCTCCCTGTGCGCGGTTGTGCACGTGCCCGCGCCCGGGCGCGCATGCGCATGCGCAATGGAATCTGAGAGCCGGGACGGCCCGGGTTTAGATTTCTGGCTTCTCCATTAATTGGAGTAAGTCGGCCCTTCTTCCTCTAGATGAGCTCACGGGTCCCCTTCCGGAATGCGCCCAGTCCCTGCAAATAGTCTCGTCATTTAAGTACCTAGGGGTGGTGATATCCCCTAGCCCTACAGACTACTTGTCCCTGAACATTCACCCCATTATCTCCAAAATTAAAGCAAAGTGTGGAGCCTGGTTTAAGCTCCCTATTTCACTGATAGGCAGAGCTAATTTAATCAAAATGGTGTGGGCTCCCCAATTATTATATATCTTACACAACTCCCCACAATGGATTCCACTGATATGGTTTACCAGGATAGATAACATTTTCAGAACTCTGCTATGGAAGAATGGAGTGCCTAGGATCAAGCTTTCCACACTCCAGAGGGGAAAGGACCAGGGGGGGCTAGCGGTCCCCAATATGCGATTGTATTTTCAGGCCTCACAGCTACAGCACCTGGGTGGGGAGAATTAGACACTGCAGATCCCTCTCGCAATATAATACTTAAAGTGGCTGACAACCTATCTGCCGCTTCAAGTCTAAAGGCAAATATGTCACAGCTTCCTAACAACATGCCAACAGTGACACTTCTGAACAAGCTTTGGAGTTCACTCAAACAATCCCTAAAAATGCACGGTTACACGATCTACACCCCAATATGGAATAATCCCCTCTATCCTGAACTACGCGTGCTGCAGGGGTTCCAGTCCTGGAGAGCAAGGGGTATTGTCATGTTGTCACAACTGTACTCTCAGAATGTACTTAAATCCTTTAGGGAACGACAGGACGAATTCCAGCTCCCTAATCAGGATTTCTACAAATATCTACAGCTCAGACACGCACTACAGACACAGGCACGCACCTGCAGATTGACACTGGTCGCGCACCCCATAGTAACGTATATGCTTACCTCATAAACAAAGAAAGGCATGATCTCCCAGGTCTACGCCTCTCTGTTAGAAAAGGCGCAAGACATGACAAGACTCCCTTGCAGACATAGATGGGAACAGGATGTAGGATAGATAGGAGGGGATGACTGGGAATTATGTTTACAGTCCTTACCAAGTGTATCGGTCTCTCCATCAGGGAGGCTATCCCAGCTCTTTATCCTTCATAGGTCTTACCACACCGCGGTGTTGTTGCACAGGTGGGGTAGGAGAGATTCTCCTCTGTGCCCCAGGTGTGCAGTGGCCAATGGTGATCTGATACACCTTATGTGGTGATGTCCAAAGCTTTTCCGATACTGGCAGGGGGTGACCAAAACCATTTTAATGATATATCAATCCACTGTTCAGTTCAACCCGGTTACATGTTTACTAGGTGCAGTTGACGAGGAGCTCTTTACCCCGCCAACACACATAGCAGTGATTAGACTGCTGTACATAGCCCGCAAGCAAATTGCCAGATTATGGCTGTCTACTAGCAGTCCCACGACTGAACAGTGGATTGAACAGGTTGATGCATCACTTATAAAAGAAAAATTAACATATCAGCACAGAAACGCGGTTTAAAAGTTTTATAAAATCTGGCAGCCTTGGTTGAGCACCCCCCGGGATTGGCACCCCCCCAGCTAGTGTTAGACAGATTGTTCCAGTAGGGAACCAATATGCTGAAAGCCCAAATTATTAGGGCCTCTGCTCTTTTACTCAAGCATGTGGTATTTCAAGAAAGTACGTGTGAGACAAATTATTTTATTTTTTTTCTCTCCAGTTAGGTCCCCAATATGGGGGTTCCACCTCGAGGATCATACTAAAAATATGCATATTGAAATGTATACCTGTGAGAAGTTCAGTTCTCAGTTTTCTTCCCGTTGGAAGATGTTTGGTAGACATATATACTTATGTAAATGGTAGTTCCTAAAACTGTGTCAGAAACTTTGCATAGCAGAAGGCAGACAACAATATGGCCGATGTTCGGAAGGCAATCCGAGCAGTTATACATACCCTTTCACTGTATGTTTGAATGTCCAAGTTCATTCCATTTATGTACCTTGAATTTATTTTTGATAATTACTGTGGTGTAATAGTAATTCTTGTCTGACCACATGTATACTGTATATCTGTTGATATTTTATGACACAATAAAACATTTTTCTGATAAAAAAAAAAAGTCAGGACTATACAGTATACCAAAGTAAACTAAATGAAAAATAGCAATATGGAGCAATAAGGTAAAGAATCTTTTCTCGGGACACAGAAACTAGAGTGAACACAAAGCAAAGACGTAATCCAGTCAGATTCTTAAAGTATCCAACAACAAGAGTTCCTGCTAACCAAGAAGACTCAATTTAGTTCTATTTATGTATTTTTTCCTCAAACAATAGGTGCTGGAACTCAACCACGACCAACCAAAACCCCTCCCCCTACACACACCCTCCAAATCACATCAGATAGTGGGTGTGGTCAGTCAAATTTCTCGAACAGTAGCAGGGTCCTAAAGGGGTATTAAATACCAGGATTGCATTACATACTGAGTGCAGAGTTCAGGGAGGTTACACACAGAGTGAAGAGCTGTCATGTGTAAACACAGAAACCTGACTTCTGTGTTTACAAGTGATTGTGGTGAGCAGCCCCCCCCCTTCCCTCCCAAGGGTCTGAGCCATAGGTGGTGGAACTGAGTTCCACCAAGTTACCCCTGAAAAAAAAGCCCTGGTTCTAGTTGAACTATCTGCAGGATGTTTGTTTTTTGGAGACATCAGTTTTGAGCTTTCTCTGAAGACGTTTGTGTCTTCACTCCCATCCACCATAATAAAGCTCTAACTTTCCTGCAATTTCACAGCTGTCTTTTTAAAGTAACAAGGACTATGATGCTATCATTTATCTTTTAGGTACAACTGAAAAGGCTGGTGGGAATGTATCATCATTTGAATCACTAACAGATGTAAGATGCCAGCAGATCATTCAGCTTTCAATTAATCATAGAAAACTGAAGGATAGTTTGGGGGATGAGTATGCCATTAAACTACTTTTAATATGTAGAGAAACAGACATAGTATGCATGCTAAAAGTATTTTCTTTACTTTCATTATATTAAGCTCGGTGAAAGTACTGCACATTATACAATTAGAATTTGTTCTGCGACAAAGTAAGAGAATACTGAAATATTGTTTATTGTTACTGAACACAATAGGATGTTACAACATTATATTGCCAAGTGAGAAAGAGCAAGGATAATGGCATATACTGCTAAAAGTTCAGATATTCCGTAAATTCTAATGATCACATACATTTGTGAAACATCTGTAATTAGAATTCTTACACATAAAATGTCCAAAGCTGATAAAAATGACCCCCGCCTGGCCACTTAGAAATAAATGAAACCTTTTTTAGACTGCTAAATCTATTCATTGAAGAATGGTGGTAACACTCTTTTTAATGCAGTTTTTTTTTTAATTTTTGTAGATTATTAGTACATACAATACTGTTTGAATTGGGTAATATGACATCTTTACTGTCATTAAAACATTTACAATATGTGCAACTACCAAATTAATTTGAGCCCTTAGGCATGGTATTGCACTGATAAATTGATCTTCCTTTTTGATAGTACCAGTAGGTCTCTAACTTAATTGTTTTTTTTTTTTTTTAAGTCAAGCTAGGCTTAATATTCATAAAATGTTTGATGATCGGGTCAGCAGTTAGCAAATGCCAATGTTTTTGTTTAATATCTCTAATACTTTCTGACTAATTATTGTACTTAGTATTGAGGTGTATGTTTGATGCCTCCTGACTTGTTGTCCCTTGATATAATAGTAGATCTTTTTTACTATTTTTTGTTCTCTGATTTGAATTTTCCAGGGATTTATTACTATGCTCTTTATTTAAGAATCAATCACGTAATGATCTAGCTTCTATCTCAAATTTTTCATCATTAGTGTGCTTTTGCCTGATGCACGTGTATTGCCCAACAGGGATAGCTCTGATTACCGCTGATTAAATGGCGTGGGTGTGCACTGTTGTAATGTAACAGCGAGTTACCTGCTCTGGGTTTCCTATAAAGAGGTGGCAATCCTGCCACTAGTTTCTTTGTAAATACAAAAGTCCAAAATTGGAAAGGGCCTCATAATTATGAGTGAGGGTGAATGACAAATTGAAGGTGTTGTAGTTCATAACTCAGATTTATTACATTAATAATTCCAATGGACCCAACCAAAAGATCAGAACATCAAAGATCAGGTCATCTGAAGAAAAAAGAAAAATGCTCCCACCAATCTAGGTAGAGGTTTGTGTACGATGTGGCAAAAGTAGTCCCCAATGCCACACTCTGCACCTGGAGATAGTGGGAGCCATTAAAAAAAATATTATATGTCATGATGAACAGCAGAATCTCAATAACATAATTATTGTACTCTGTAAATTCCAAACTCCTCTCTTTCAAAAAAGATTCCATCTCTAATCCCCTTCTCATAAAGGACACTTGAATAGAGTGTTTCTTTGTGAATGGAAGCTAGAATTGTATCAGGTGTAACATATACATTGTCTAGAACAGTAGGTAAATGAATGGCATTCTTCATATATGCGGGCAATATTTCCACATGTGGGTCTCAATAGTCATCAATTAGCCTGCTTGCATTCTGTGTAAGACAATACACTCTGAAGACGATCCGTCTTCCTGGAGGTTCCTGTAAGTTCTTATGTGTTTTAGAATAGAGTAAAATGTAGGAGTGACTTAATATTCTATTTTTGTTTTTTAAATCTTTTGTATGCGTAACAATTATTTGTTGTGTAAATGCTCTATTAACTACTTGCTGACTGCAGGACACACACCTATACATTGGCAGAATGGCACAGGCAGGCAAATGGGCGTACCTGTACATACCTTTGAACTTGTCATCTATCGGGCACCTGCACGCCGTAGGATTGTGCCCGCTGGTCCGGCAAATTTGTTCACCAGCGGCCAGCGATTATGACGAGGAGACGCAGAACGGGGAGATGCCTATGTAAACAAGGCATTTCCCTGTTCTGCCTAGTGACATGAGAGGGATCTATTGGTCACTGGGAGCAGTGATCTCTGTCATGTTGTAGTGAGCCCACCCCCCCCCCCCCGCAGTTAGAATCACTCCCTAGGACACACTTAACCCCTTGATCGCCCCCAAGTGTTTAACCCCTTCCCTGCCAGTGTAATTTATACAGTAATCAGTGGCTATTTGTAGCTCTGATCGATGTATAAATGACAATTGTCCCAAAATAGTGTCAAAAGTGTTTCGATGTGTCTGTCATAATGTCACAGTCCCGATAAAAATCACAGATCGCTGCCATTACTAGTAAAAAAAAAAAATTATATTAAAAATGCCATAAATCTATCCCCCATTGTGTAGATGCGATTTTTTTAACCAAAAATATGTAGAAGAATACATATTGGCCTAAATTGTGGAAGAAATTCGTTTTTTATTTATTTTTTGGGGATATTTATTATAGCAAAAATAAAAAATATTGATTTTATTTCAAAATTGTCGCTCTTTTTTTGTTTATAGCTCAAACAATAAAAACACTAGAGGTGATCAAATACCACCAAAAGAAATCTCTATTTGTGGAAAGAAAAGGACATTAATTTTGTTTGGGTACAACGTCTCACGACCGCGCAATTGTCAGCTAAAGTGACGCAGTACAGAATCACAAAAAATGCTTTGGTCAGAAAGGGGGTAAATCCTTCTGGGGCTGAAGTGGTTACCGTATTTATCGGCATATAACACGCACTTTTTCATCCTGAAAAATTAGGGTAAATCGTGCCTGCGTGTTATACGCCGATATACACTTTTTTTTTACCGATGGGGGGGCAGGGATCGGAGGGTCCGCCTTTATTGGGCTGCCCCCGCCCTTCCTGGCCCTGGTTCAGTAAATGCCAGCCCCCTCCCACACATCTATCCCCTCGTCACCCACGATGCCGGTACCTGTAAGCAGAAGCCGGCCGCGCTGCTCTCCTCCTCCCGCTCCGCCTCCTCCTCGATTGTAGATTGTGATTGGAGGAGGCGGCTTCATCTCTCGTGTACCCGGTCATGTGACTTCTTAAAAATACTATTTCAACATTTCTAAACATATTCCGAAAAATTTATTTTTTATATCTTTCTTACAGGCAAAATTACAACAGCTACATCATGCAACACACAATTAATTAATTTTGAATAGATTTTTTTTTTCAAAATGAAATTGAATAGTGATCAATTAAAGTCTATCAGCTAATTTAAATGATACATTTTCTGGAAGGTCCAGGATCCATGGCTAAAGTATACATCTACTCAATATGTTTCCCATTATGTTTTATAATTACATTACATATCTGCATTACTGTCTTATGACAAACATTCCATACTTATTTTTTCTTTTTGTTACAGAATTCTTTTTGTAAAATGTCAGATATTATTTCTGTATTATCTCCTTTTAACACTTATAATGTTCTGCAGCCAATAACAGAAATTCTATGTTTTATTTTTTGACATTTTCAACTAGCACTGAGGTCTTATCACCTCGCAAACCTGATTGTCTAATTGCCTCTGCCCCCTGCCTCCCACCTGCTCTAGTTTCCCATATATGTGTCTGTGCTGTCAATCAAAATTGTTTAATTGTTTCACTGGTTTTGAGAAGAGTGGTGTTTTCATGGAAGGTAATACTAATTAAAGAACAATTAAATGCTGTATGATAGTCTAAACTAGTACTAAATCCACTTACTAGGTGATGTGCAAGCCTTATAAAGTAAAGAAATATGTTTTTTCCCTTCATGAACTGTGCCAAATTTTCCTTAATTTGGGAGTCACTTGCTCCTCTTCCCAGAAACTAAAGCCCACAGTGGAAGGGTTCCAGCAACAGAAGCAGTGCTGTCAATCCAGAACTCAGTGGGCAGGACTAGGTGCAGCCACGTACTTAATGACAAGCTGTACACAGTGACAATACTGATAGCCACACCTATTATAACATTTTTCAACACACTGTAATGCAAGAAGGCACAGCTCGTATGAGGGTAGTAACTCTACTCTGCATTTAAGAGTAGGGTAGCAAAGTTGACACATCATCCCAAGAAGCATTAGGTGAACTTCACTGGCAGAATCAACAAATATTTGTAGGACTTTGTATGGGGACTAGGAAAAATGTTGCATATAAATGACTTATAATTTAATTACCAAATTGAAATAGAAATGGGAACAATAAATAAAGAGTAATTTGCATTACTTAGTGTGGTCACTTCAACCTGTACCAGCATATACAGAGAAAGAAAATAAGACTTCTGCATAGACACTGACACCAAGATAGCAGTTACTATGTGGGACCCACGTGGCTTATACTCAAATTTACTAAAATACAAAGATATTGATTAAAACAAAAATCTCATAGTTAATGTTATAACATCATTTTTCAAAGAATAATTCAATACTCTTCACCACACCCTAATATAAAAAGACAATGTTGTCTGTACACCCCTAGCTAACGTCCAGACATCAAATTGGCCACTGCAACAACTCATGGCAACATATAATAGACTATCAAGGCCAGTAATCCTAAAGCCCCATACACACGGTAGGATTTTCCGATGGATTCTGTCCTATCGGACAATGTTGTCGGAAAATCAGACCGTGTGTAGGCACCATCGGACAGTTTCCATCAGATTGTCTGACGGACAATGTCCTATCTCCTGCTGGATAGATTTTTTGACAACAAAGTCCGATCACACCAAATCCGATCGTGTGTAGCGAATTCCGACCGGACAAAGTGCTACGCATGCTCAGATCACATTACAAGACCAAAGCTATTGGCTACTAGCCTCTACGTAGTCCCATCGTAGGCAACAAACGTCACCACGTTCAGAATGATCGGATTTTCCGACAACTTTGTTCGACCGTGTGTATGCAAAACCAACATCAGACAAAGTATGACGGACATGGTCTGACGGACCTGGTCCTCGGATAATCTGCGCGTGTGTATGGGGCTTAACACAAAAGTGACATAACGTGCCATGCTGTTGTTTTAGCTCCTTCACAGTTTCTGGGGTATAATTATCCTTAATGACTAATTACTATTGTGGTAAATCTTTTTACATATACTGTATAACACCTCGTTTGGTGGCCAAGCAGTTGATGGTAACAATACACAATCCAGGAACAGTCTGTGTGAAGTCTAGGGAAATTCTTCTTCTTAGCTCTAATTGCCTTCATTGATTGTAAACATCACATTACATTACATTTCATAGGGCCCGTCCCCAGGACAACGGGAAAGGATAGGGTGTGGCTATGATAATGGCACAGCGTGCTGACATCAATGCGTTTCACTCATTAGTGTAACAGAGCTTCAACAGGGCAGGCAGGCAGCCAAACAATCTCCCTATTTAAGAGATCCAAACGTCTTTTTAGTGCTGTACTTTCCCCCTCTTAAAGAAGCTATGAACAGTTAGTGTGCATATAAAATACAACATTGTTGTATGTTGTTGCCTAATAGCAGATATAGATTTTCATATGGGCTTTTTAGAAGGAGCATTTAATATACTACTAATAATATTGTCAGAAACCATGAAATCCAGCTGAGACAGAGGTACAGTTAAATCACACTTGTTTAATAATAAAAGTAAAAAGAACAAACATGGTCAAAACATAGCCAAAGTTCAGTAACCGGAAGGGATAGTCAGCCAAGCCAGAAGTCAGTATTCAATGTAGTGGAACAGCAAGCAGGATCTGGAGCCAGAAGGGATGTCAGCAAAGCAAATCTTTAACAGGATCGCAGGAGTTTCTGTGATGTTGACCAAGGCGAAGGCAGAGAACCTCTGCACTGGACGGCTTAAGTAGGCAGGACTGACGAGCAGAATATCATCAACAGCTGAGTAACTATGGAGAGATAGGAGCTGGCAATTAGCCGACAGCTGAGCGGCCAGCTCAGAGAAGGAAGGGGTGATGCCCAGCCCTGATACTACCCCCTCCTCAACGACCCCTCCTCCTTGGAGGACCACCAGGCTTGAGGGGAAAATGTCCATGGAAATCACAGAAGAGGACAGGGGTATGTACGTCCGAGGATGAGACCCAAGAGCGTTCCTCTGGATCGTAGCCTTTCCAATGCACCAGGTACAGTATGCACCCACAGAACCTACTGGAGTCAACAATGGACTGTACTTCATACTCCCCATGGAACTCAACATGTACAGGGTGAGGACGTGGCACCGAGGTGTTAAAGTGGTTGCAGACCAAAGGTTTTAATAAGGAGACATGAAATACATTTGAAATATGCATATTAGAAGGAAGGTCTAAAGCGTAAGCCACTGGGTTAATCCTGCAAAGAATAAGGAAAGGCCCAATAAACCAAGGTGCGAACTTCAGTGAGGGAACACGAAGTCGGAGGTTGCAAGATGACAGTCATACCCTGTCCCCAACCTGTTCAAGTCCAACCTATGTGTGTGATTATATGTCAGTATTACATTGTATATCCCTGTATGTTGGGGTAGTTCAGGTGCTTATCTAATCGTTTTTTTTTTTTAAATCACCACCTGTGGAAAGGGAATTCCACATCCTTGCCATTCTTACAGTAAAGAACTCTCTACGCAGTTTAAAGTTAAACCTCTTTTCTTCTAATTTTAATGAGTGCCCACATGTCTTATTAATTAAGTTATACTGCAGCAGAATGGCTCCCCTGGGCGAGCCGTCGTAGCTGTACGTTGGCCCTTTAAGACACTGTAGGAAGTGTGCGTACAGCGTGTGTCCGGAGCCGATGTGAGTGCCCAGCGGGCGCGATGACAACCGGGTACCCGTGATCGCTCGTGACAGAGCGAGAACCGGGATCTGTGTGTGTAAATACACAAATCCCTGTTTTCTTAGGGGAGAGGAGAGAGATTGTGTGTTCATACAAAGTATGAACACCGATCTCTCTCCTCCCCTAGTCAGTCCCATCCCCCCACAGTTAACACACCTAGGGAACACAGTTAACCCCTTGATCGCCCCTAGTGTTAACACCTTCCCTACCAGTGACATTTATATAGTAATCAGTGCATTTTTATAGCACTGATCACTGTATAGTTGTCAATGGTCCCAGAAAATGTGTCAAAAGTGTCAAATTTGTCCGCCGCAATATCGCAGTCCTGATAAAAATTGCTGGTCACTGCCATTACTAGTAAAAAAATATAATAATAATGTAAATGGCATAAATCTATCCCCTATTTTGCAGACGCTATAACTTTTGCGCAAACCAATCAATATACATAAAATATGTAGAAGAATACATATCTGCCTAAATTGAGGAAAAAATTGTTTTTTTAATAAAAAATCTGGATATTTATTATAACAAAAAGTAAAAGATATTGGGGCTGATTTACGAATGGTTTGTGCCATAAGTTGCGGCGCACGCCGATGCGCAACGGCCACTTTCGTATTTACAAAACATATGCGCCTGTAACACAGCGCAATTCCCCATTTACTATAATATTCTCGGCGCAAGGGAGGCGGCGATCGGTGCGCCACTATAGACATGGCGCACGCATTCTTCAACTCATAATTTACAGAAGCTGGAAGTGCCAATATTATGGGGGTGATGTGGGTGATGTGGGGAAGTATAGTAATAACTGCCCAAGTAACAAATATGCCCAAAATAGAATGATAAAGTAACTTTTTCTGAACAAGCCTGCTGCGCCTGCAAGTACACTTAGAACTGCGTGAGGTCAATTTATGCACTGCGCATGCACACGAGGCATTTGCACATGTTCAAATGCTTTGGTTCACTGCACCAGCAAAATCTTAGTAAATGTTAAGCAACGTAAATGCATTTGCATAGGTTGAACGGGCGCACCTCTCAACTTTTTTTACGCTGGTTCACTTTTATGTTTTTTTTTTAAGGATATTTGCACACAGGTCATGTTAGCATTAAGAAAAAATACAAAATTAAGAAAAAAAATGCGTGGCGGTCCCCCAAAATTCCATACCAGGCTCTTCAGGTCTGGTATGTATATTAAGGGGAACCCCGCGCCCCCAAAAAATGGTGTGGGGGTCCCCTTCAAAATCCATACCAGACCCTTATCCGAGCACGCAACCTGGCAGGCCACAGGAAAATATGGGGGGATGAAAGAGCGCCCCCCTAATGAACCTTCTTCTTCTGACACTTCTATAATGGAACCGTGCGTCACTTTTTTTGTGAAATGGTTGGATAAAAGTACCCCTTTACCAATTCACACAGGGGGGGCTGGGATCTCGGGGTGTACCTTGCTTCCAGATTCCGATAAGCCACCCGCCCGCTGACCCCCACAACCACTGGGCATGGGTTGTGGGGATGAGGCCCTTGTCCCCATTAATATGGGGACAAGGTGCTTTGGGGGGCTACCCCCAAAGCACCCTTCCAATGTTGAGGCATGTGGCCTGGTGTATGTTGTGTCTCTCCACTGCAGTGTATATAATAAAGCAACTATTTATCTTATCTTAAGATCTGGACTCACTATCTCATCATCTGCCTTATTTGGACACCACTCATTTAACAGCTGGTGCCTGAGCTTGGATACAGTCCAGTGGGCTCCCGGCCAGAGAGACAAGAAACTCACATTGAGCAGACAAGTGACCATGGTAAGAAACTGTTATTGTTACTTATTCTGCTCTCTGTGGTAAGTAATTAGTCAGTGTCTGGGATCCATTGGCTGAATCACTCTTATGCTGTTGATGATATGGGGAGATTAAGGTAAAATTAGGTGTAAACTAGAGTAATGTTGATGTTACACAGTTTGACCCAAATAACTCCTTTACCTGTTGCAGAAATAATAGAGCCGATAATAATTATCAATGTTGATGTTTTGTTTCCATGCTTGGGGTGTCAATAGATTTATGAGACTTGTGAGAAGGTCTGACCAGAGGACTGTAGTAGTGAGCCTATGTGGTGAGTAATGCCTATGTGGCAAGTGTACAGGCCTGTGTGGCCAAGTGTAATAAGTGCCATTTGATGGCTACTGTGTGTAGCCCGGAGAAATATATATACAATTTTTGGGTGACGATCTACAAATTGTTAGAGACTTGAGAGTGAGGACTCTAGAATGGGAGCACAGTTCTCCCGTGGACCTCTCAATGCAGGGCGAGGTAAAAAAAAAGAAAGAAAAAGGGCACAAGTAAGTCCTATGACTGAAATTACACCAAGACAAAACAGAGCTGATCTAATACCAGAAGGAGTTATGATCAATTTGGGTTTCTGTGTATGTTAAATTTTATGGCAGATTGACAGAGTTGGACAAGGTGATTTCATGTGAACAATATTGGATTTTTGAAAGTATGAAATGTGATGAAACTTTAACTTGTTATGAGCCTGTCAAAGTTCTTATAATGCATATCACTGATAGGTCTAGCAAAAGAGAATTAGACAAGACAATGCAAGTGTTATCTAAATGTTTAACAAATGTTTGGGAAGCAGAAAGATAGCTAAGTATGGCTCTGAGTTGAAAAAAAAATAAGTGTGAGAAATCATTTTGGGAGATTAAAGCCTGCTCATCTTTGCAGTTTCCTCCCCTCCTCCCCTAGTTTTTATTTCTGTGTAAGAAAGGAGTGAGGTACCTCTCCCCTTCACATTCCTGTATAATATAGTGTATTTGTAGTAAAGAGAAACAGGCGGTTTGCCGATATTTTCTTATAAGCTTGTGCCCATTAGGGATGAGCCGAACACCCCCGGGTTCGGTTCGAACCAGAACCTTCGAACGGACCGAAAGTTCGCGCGAATTTTCGAACCCTATACGTTATAATGGACGCGAACGTTCGAAATCAAAAGTGCTAATTACAACGGCCAATATGCATGTTAATGTCATAAAACAGGTTTGGGGACCCGGGTCCTGCCCCAGGGGACATATATCAATGCAAAAAGAACTTTTAAAAACTAACGTTTTTTCGGGAGCAGTCATTTTAATGATGCATAAAGTGAAAAAAAAAAAGTGAAATTTTCCTTTAAATATGGTACCTGGGGGTGTCTAAAGTATGCCTGTGAAGTGGCATGTGTTTCCCGTGTTTAGAACTGTCCTTGCACAAAATGACATTTGTAAAGGAAAAAAAGAAGCCATTTAAAACCACTTGCGGCTTTAGGTTTGATCTTAAGTAGAATCTGAACAGGTACATTATGAAGTGTAGCTCCATCCCAAAAAAATCTATTTTTAAGCTTTTTGGAGAACATAGGGAGGGGTTATCACCCCTGTAACATTTGCTGTCTTTGCACATCTGTTCAGAACATGTCACCTCACTTTCCGTCCCAATGACAAATGTTTTTGGAAAAGTGGGGTTTTAATTGAAACAAGGATTGGTGATAAAGTATCAGTAGAGAGGAGATACCTTTTTCCCAAATTAAATCTAACAGGATAGAATTTCCCTTCCTAGGGGTAGATTTCCTCTCACTTCCTGTTTTCTCTTTCCATTTGCAAGTAGGAGTCGTTTGTAAGTTGGATGTTTGAAAGTAGGGGCCTGGCGTATATACTCTGCAGAAATTTGCCCTATTAGATGTTGGTGTAGCCACAAGACTGGTGGGCACAGGAATGGGCCCTGCTGTGAGTTAATAGATCAAGATTTGTAATTGCATGCACCTGTTGAACAGGGCAGAAAAATTGGGGGTGGTGGTGGTGGTGGTGGACGGTTTTGCCACAAGACTGTAAGCTCTCACAGTTACTCTTGGTGGGCGCAGGAATGGGCCCTGCTGTGAGTTATTAGATCAAGATTTGTAATTGCAAGCACCTGATGAACAGGGCAGAAAAATTGGGCCTTTGGCGGTGGTGGTGGACGGTGTTGCCACAAGACTGTAGGCCCTCATAGTTACTCTTGGTGGGCGCAGGAATGGGCCCTGCTGTGAGTTATTAGATCAAGATTTGTAATTGCAAGCACCTGATGAACAGGGCAGAAAAATTGGGCCTTTGGCGGTGGTGGTGGACGGTGTTGCCACAAGACTGTAGGCCCTCATAGTTACTCTTGGTGGGCGCAGGAATGGGCCCTGCTGTGAGTTATTAGATCAAGATTTGTAATTGCAAGCACCTGATGAACAGGGCAGAAAAATTGGGCCTTTGGCGGTGGTGGTGGACGGTGTTGCCACAAGACTGCAGGCCCTCATAGTTACTCTTGGTGGGCGCAGGAATGGGCCCTGCTGTGAACTATTAGATCAAGATTTGTAATTACCCGCCCCTGTTAAACAGGGGCTGAAAAATTGTGCCTTAGGCACTGGTGCTGGTGCCACAACACTGCAACCCCTCACAGAGACTGTACTTGGAGCACAGCAGTCACACGTGTTGCGAAGCATTTTTTTAAAAAATTGTAAGTACACGCCCCTGTTAAACAGGGGCTGAAAAATTGTGCCTTAGGCACTGGTGCTGGTGCCACAACACTGCAACCCGGCCCTCACAGATACTGTACTTGGAGCACAGCAGTCACACGTGTTGCGAAGCATTTTTTTAAAAAATTGTAAGTACACGCCCCTGTTAAACAGGGGCTGAAAAATTGTGCCTTAGGCACTGGTGCTGGTGCCACAACACTGCAACCCGGCCCTCACAGAGACTGTACTTGGAGCACAGCAGTCACACGTGTTGCGAAGCATTTTTTTAAAAAATTGTAAGTACCCGCCCCTGTTAAACAGGGGCTGAAAAATTGTGCCTTAGGCACTGGTGCTGGTGCCACAACACTGCAACACGGCCCTCACAGAGACTGTACTTGGAGCACAGCAGTCACACGTGTTGTGAAGCATTTTTTTAAAAATTGTAAGTACCCGCCCCTGTTAAACAGGGGCTGAAAAATTGTGCCTTAGGCACTGGTGCTGGTGCCACAACACTGCAACACGGCCCTCACAGAGACTGTACTTGGAGCACAGCAGTCACACGTGTTGCGAAGCATTTTTTTTAAAAATTGTAAGTACACGCCCCTGTTAAACAGGGGCTGAAAAATTGTGCCTTAGGCACTGGTGCTGGTGCCACAACACTGCAACACGGCCCTCACAGAGACTGTACTTGGAGCACAGCAGTCACACGTGTTGCGAAGCATTTTTTTTAAAAATTGTAAGTACACGCCCCTGTTAAACAGGGGCTGAAAAATTGTGCCTTAGGCACTGGTGTGGTGGCATGGATCATTGAGGAGGAGGAAGAGGATAGTCAGTGAACATAAGAGGACAGTCACTCAGCATCAGCATAGGCAGTCTTGAAGGGATGTGACATTAAAAATTATTCGGTTATATCCGCCTCAGGTGCCTGGTAGCTGGTGGTGATCCAAGACTGATTCATTTTGATGAATGTCAGTCGATCAACCGAGGCGGTGGACAGGCGCACCCTATGATCAGTCACAAATCCTCCAGCAGCACTGAATGTGCGTTCGGAAAGAACGCTGGAGGCAGGACAGGCCAGTAGCTCAATTGCATACTGTGCAAGCTCTGGCCAGTGATCCATCCTCAGGACCAGTAAGCCAGAGGATTTTCGGTGGGAAAGGTGTCCAAGTCTGACCTTGCCCCAAGGTATTCCTGCACCATGTATATCAGACGCTGGCGATGGTTGCTGGAACCGATCATACCTTGGGGCTGCGGACTAAAAAATTGTCTGAACGCATCGGTCAGACGTCCACCTTCCCCACCGCTCCTTCTGCCACTGACCGAAGCCTCAGCAACTCGTCGCCCAGGACCAGGAGTTTGTAGCCTCCCAGTTTCTGGGAACGCGTTGCACAGACCTTTCTGCAAGGCCTCCCTGAGATGTCTCATCCTCTGCTCCCTCTGCGACGGCAAGATAAGGTCCGCAACCTTACCCTTGTACCGCGGATCAAGGAGAGTGGCCAGCCAGTAATGGTCCCTCTCCTTGATCCGAAGAACACGAGGATCCTTCCGCAGGCTTTGCAGGATCAGGGAGGCCATGCAGCGTAGGTTAGCTGAGGCATTCGGTCCGGAGTCTTCTGGGTCACTGAGGATGACATGATCGCCAGCCACCTCCTCCCAGCCACGTACAAGTCCACTGGCTTGTTGGGACTGTACATCATCCCTAAAAGACTGCTGCTGCTGATGCTGAGTGCCAGGCTCCACCTCCATGCTCACACAATCCTCCTCCTCCTCCTCCTCCTCCTCATCCTCTTCCTGTGTGATGGGTGGGACAGAAGGAACACTGTCCGGATAAAGGGGGCCTTGAGAGGCAAGGAAGTCCTCCTCTTCCTGCCTCTGTTCTGCCTCAAGTGCCCTGTCCATTATCCCACGCAGCGTATGCTCCAACAGGTGGACAAGAGGGACAGTGTCACTGATGCATGCACTGTCACTGCTCACCATCCTCGTGGCCTCCTCAAATGGTGAGAGGACAGTGCATGCATCCCTGATCATGCTCCACTGACGTGGGGAAAAAAAACCAAGCTCCCCTGACCCTGTCCTGGTGCCGTAGTCGCAAAGGTACTCATTGATGGCCCTCTGCTGCGTGTGCAGTCGCTGCAGCATGGCCAACGTTGAGTTCCACCTGGTGGGCATGTCAGATATTAGGCGGTTCTTGGGCAGGTTCAGCTCCTTTTGCAGCTCAGTCAGCCGAGCACTGGCATTATAAGATCGGCGGAAATGCACACAGACTTTCCTGGCCTGCCTCAGGACATCCTGTAAGCCTGGGAACCTGCCCAAGAACCGCTGCACCACCAGGTTGAGGACGTGAGCCATGCAGGGCACATGGGTGAGCTGCCCCTGTCGCAGGGCGGAGAGGAGGTTGGTGCCATTGTCAGAAACGACCATTCCTGGCTTAAGCTGACGTGGCGTCAACCACCTCTTGGCCTGCCCCTGCAGAGCTGCCAGAACCTCTGGCCCAGTGTGGCTCCTGTCCCCCAAAACACACCAGCGCAAGCACGGCATGGCATCTTTTTGCCTGCGTACTTGCGTAGCCCCTTGTACGCCTACGGAGCACCGCTGGTTCCAAGGACAGAGCACTGGAGGAAGAAGAAGAGGAGGGGGTGGAGGAGAGAGGTGTGTCACAACCAGTAGCAGTAGTCGCGTTTTGGAGGCGTGGTGGCGGAACAACCTCCAACACTACTGCACCTTGTCCTGCATCCCTCCCAGCTGCCAATAGAGTGACCCAATGGGCCGTGAAAGAAAGGTACCGTCCCTGTCCATGCCTGCTGGACCATGAGTCAGCGGTAATATGCACCTTACCGCTGACCGCCCTGTCCAGCGAGGCATGGACATTGCCCTCCACATGCCGGTAGAGAGACGGAATCGCCTTCCGCGAGAAAAAGTGGCGTTTGGGAACCTGCCACTGAGGAACCGCACATTGAACAAACTCACGGAAGGGGGCCGAGTCTACCAACTGAAAAGGCAGCAGTTGAAGTGCTAGCAATTTAGCAAGGCTAGCATTCAACCGCTGGGCATGTGGATGGCTGGGAGTGTACTTCTTTCTACGGTCCAGCAGCTGGGGCAGGGAAATTTGCCTGCTGCATTCGGACGTCGGTGTACTGCAAGTACTTGGTTGTGACACACCGAATTCTACACCTTCAGTCCTCTCAGAGCAGCTTTCAGAGAGGACTGAAGGTGTAGTGGGGATGGAGATCCCAGCTGAGGAGGAGCAAGGAGAGGTCCGCTTAGTTCTTTGGTGTGGGTCTTTTATGTGTGCCTGCCAACGAGCTGCATGGCAGGTCGCCATATGTCTGGTCATGCTTGTCGTGCCCAAGCGGCTGATGTTTTGGCCACGCGAGATACGCTTGAGACAAATATTGCAAATAGCAGTGGTGCGATCTGCTGCACTCGTCTCAAAAAAGGCCCACACCAAAGAACTTTTCTGATAACGTGCAGAGGCAGCGCCCTGCACAGGCGGAGCTCTGCGGTGTTGTACAGTTGCTGTGCTGGCCTCTACCTGGCCTCCAGGGGGCATCCTGCCTCGTTGGACATGTGACGCCGCATCCTCCTCCTCCTCGTCCTCCTCCTCATCCTCTCTCCCTTGAGGCACCCACGTGGAGTCAGTGACCTCATCATCCCCTCCCTCTTCACCACTAGAGCAAACCTGGCAGTAAGCTGCAGCTGGTGGAACTGTACTGCCAGATTCCTCAAGCTGGGTATCGTCATCCGAGCCTTCGAATCGTTGGGCATCCTCCTGGAGCATGTACCCAACACTGTGCTCAAAGAGTTCGGGGGACTCCTCAGGAGGACATGGTGGGTCTAGGGAAGGGGTGGCTGATGATGCTCTGTCAGTACCCTGAGCCTGGGTGAGAGAGGATGAGGAGGATGAGGAGGGCTTGGTCATCCATTCTACCAAGCCTTCAGCATGATGCGGCTCCACATGTCCAGCTGCCGAAAACAAAGACGCGCGTGTCCCATGGCCACGTGCTGATGACGATGCACGACCACGTCCACGTCCACGGCCACGTCCACTAGAAACAGAGCCTGCCTGCCCTGTGTTCTTGGCTCTGCACGCTCTGCCTCCCCTTGGCGGTCTTCCAGCCATTGTAGTCGGTAGTCCTGTGGGTGCTGCTGAGAAGAAAATATAGGAGCTCTGTGTGATGCCACTAACACACTAGAAGTCCTATGGGTGCTTCTGCAAAGAAAATAGAGGAGCTCTGTGTGATGCCACTAACACACTAGAAGTCCTGTGGGTGCTTATGCAAAGAAAATAGAGGAGCTCTGTGTGATGCCACTAACACACTAGAAGTCCTGTGGGTGCTTCAGCAAAGAAAATAGAGGAGCTCTGTGTGATGCCACTAACACACTAGAAGTCCTGTGGGTGCTGCTGAAAAGAATATATAGGAGCTCTGTGTGATGCCACTAACACACTAGAAGTCCTATGGGTGCTTCTGCAAAGAAAATAGAGGAGCTCTGTGTGATGCCACTAACACACTAGAAGTCCTGTGGGTGCTTATGCAAAGAAAATAGAGGAGCTCTGTGTGATGCCACTAACACACTAGAAGTCCTGTGGGTGCTGCTGAGAAGAATATATAGGAGCTCTGTGTGATGCCACTAACACACTAGAAGTCCTGTGGGTGCTTCTGCAAAGAAAATAGAGGAGCTCTGTGTGATGCCACTAACACACTAGAAGTCCTGTGGGTGCTTATGCAAAGAAAATAGAGGAGCTCTGTGTGATGCCACTAACACACTAGAAGTCCTGTGGGTGCTGCTGAGAAGAATATATAGGAGCTCTGTGTGATGCCACTAACACACTAGAAGTCCTATGGGTGCTTCTGCAAAGAAAATAGAGGAGCTCTGTGTGATGCCACTAACACACTAAAAGTCCTGTGGGTGCTTATGCAAAGAAAATAGAGGAGCTCTGTGTGATGCCACTAACACACTAGAAGTCCTGTGGGTGCTTATGCAAAGAAAATAGAGGAGCTCTGTGTGATGCCACTAACACACTAGAAGTCCTGTGGGTGCTGCTGAGAAGAATATATAGGAGCTCTGTGCGATGCCACTAACACACTAGAAGTCCTATGGGTGCTTCTGCAAAGAAAATAGAGGAGCTCTGTGTGATGCCACTAACACACTAAAAGTCCTGTGGGTGCTTATGCAAAGAAAATAGAGGAGCTGTGTGTGATGCCACTAACACACTAGAAGTCCTGTGGGTGCTTATGCAAAGAAAATAGAGGAGCTCTGTGTGATGCCACTAACACACTAGAAGTCCTGTGGGTGCTGCTGAGAAGAATATATAGGAGCTCTGTGTGATGCCACTAACACACTAGAAGTCCTGTGGGTGCTTCTGCAAAGAAAATAGAGGAGCTCTGTGTGATGCCACTAACACACTAGAAGTCCTGTGGGTGCTTATGCAAAGAAAATAGAGGAGCTCTGTGTGATGCCACTAACACACTAGAAGTCCTGTGGGTGCTGCTGAGAAGAATATATAGGAGCTCTGTGTGATGCCACTAACACACTAGAAGTCCTATGGGTGCTTCTGCAAAGAAAATAGAGGAGCTCTGTGTGTGATGCCACTAACACACTAGAAGTCCTGTGGGTGCTTATGCAAAGAAAATAGAGGAGCTCTGTGTGATGCCACTAACACACTAGAAGTCCTGTGGGTGCTTATGCAAAGAAAATAGAGGAGCTCTGTGTGATGCCACTAACACACTAGAAGTCCTGTGGGTGCTTATGCAAAGAAAATAGAGGAGCTCTGTGTGATGCCACTAACACACTAGAAGTCCTGTGGGTGCTTATGCAAAGAAAATAGAGGAGCTCTGTGTGATGCCACTAACACACTAGAAGTCCTGTGGGTGCTTATGCAAAGAAAATAGAGGAGCTCTGTGTGATGCCACTAACACACTAGAAGTCCTGTAGGTGCTTATGCAAAGAAAATAGAGGAGCTCTGTGTGATGCCACTAACACACTAGAAGTCCTGTGGGTGCTTATGCAAACAAAATAGAGGAGATCTGTGTGATGCCACTAACACACTAGAAGTCCTGTGGGTGCTTATGCAAAGAAAAATAGAGGAGCTCTGTGTGATGCCACTAACACACTAGAAGTCCTGTGGGTGCTTCTGAAAAGAATATATAGGAGCTGTGTGTGATGCCACTAACACACTAGAAGTCCTATGGGTGCTTCTGCAAAAGAAAATAGAGGAGCTCTGTGTGATGGGACTAACACACTTCAAGTCCTATAGGTGCTTCTGGGAAGAAAATATAGCTCTGTGTGTGTGATGGGACTAACACACTTCAAGTCCTATAGGTGCTTCTGGGAAGAAAATATAGCTCTGTGTGTGTGATGGGACTAACACACTTCAAGTCCTATAGGTGCTTCTGGGAAGAAAATATAGCTCTGTGTGTGTAATGGGACTAACACACTTCAAGTCCTATAGGTGCCTCTGGGAACAAAATATAGGAGCTCTGCCTGCCTGCCACGAAACACACTACAAGTCCTATAGGTGCTTCTGGTAACAAAATATAGGAGCTCTGCCTGCCTGCCACGAACACACTACAAGTCCTATAGGTGCTTCTGGTAACAAAATATAGGAGCTCTGCCTGCCTGCCACGAACACACTACAAGTCCTATAGGTGCTTCTGGTAACAAAATATAGGAGCTCTGCCTGCCTGCCACGAACACACTACAAGTCCTATAGGTGCTTCTGGTAACAAAATATAGGAGCTCTGCCTGCCTGCCCACGAACACACTACAAGTCCTATAGGTGCTTCTGGTAACAAAATATAGTAGCTCTGCCTGCCTGCCACGAGCACACTACAAGCCCCTCTTTCTCAATCAATCTTTGTAACTGAATCTATCTAACTCAATCTCTGTAAGTGAATCTCTCTAACTATCTAAATGCAGCAGAGTGTCACAGAATCAGCCTGCTCAATCTGCGCCGGAACAGCATGTGACCGGCGCAGACGGCGTGGCGGCGTTTTATAGGGGGGGGCGTGTACTACAGCCCCTGAGCTGTAATTGGCTACAGGCGTCCTGCCTGTAGCCAATTATGGCTCTTCGAGTTTCCGGGGCTGTGATTGGCCAAGCATGCGGGGTCACAGTGCATGCTTGGCCAATCATCAGCCAGCAATGCACTGCGTCGGCCGCGCCGGCCGCAATGCATTGCGGGGCCGCGCGCATCACACGAACGTGATGCGAGCGGCCAAAATAGTTCTGGGCTCGCCGAGCGAGCGAACGCCCGGTGCTCGATGCGAACGTGGGTTCGCATCGAGCACCGGGCCCATCCCTAGTGCCCATCTGAAGTACTATAGAAAATTGTAAATGAGAAATTTTAACAATACAGAAGAGAGAAATCAGAAGGTTATTGATGGTTTAAAGAAGTAGGCCGGGAGCCCACTGGACTGTATCCAAGCTCAGGCACCAGCTGTTAAATGAGTGGTGTCCAAATAAGGCAGATGATGAGATAGTGAGTCCAGATCTTAAGATAAGATAAATAGTTGCTTTATTATATACACTGCAGTGGAGAGACACAACATACACCAGGCCACATGCCTCAACATTGGAAGGGTGCTTTGGGGGTAGCCCCCCAAAGCACCTTGTCCCCATATTAATGGGGACAAGGGCCTCATCCCCACAACCCATGCCCAGTGGTTGTGGGGGTCAGCGGGCGGGTGGCTTATCGGAATCTGGAAGCAAGGTACACCCCGAGATCCCAGCCCCCCCTGTGTGAATTGGTAAAGGGGTACTTTTATCCTACCATTTCACAAAAAAAGTGATGCACGGTTCCATTATAGAAGTGTCAGAAGAAGAAGGTTCATTAGGGGGGCGCTCTTTCATCCCCCCATATTTTCCTGTGGCCTGCCAGGTTGCGTGCTCGGATAAGGGTCTGGTATGGATTTTGAAGGGGACCCCCACACCATTTTTTGGGGCGCGGGGTTCCCCTTAATATACATACCAGACCTGAAGAGCCTGGTATGGAATTTTGGGGGACCGCCACACATTTTTTTTTCTTAATTTTGTATTTTTTCTTAATGCTAACATGACCTGTGTGCAAATATCCTTAAAAAAAAACATAAAAGTGAACCAGCGTAAAAAAAGTCAAGTTGAGAGGTGCGCCCGTTCAACCTATGCAAATGCATTTACGTTGCTTAACATTTACTAAGATTTTGCTGGTGCAGTGAACCAAAGCATTTGAACATGTGCAAATGCCTCGTGTGCATGGGCAGTGCATAAATTGACCTCACACAGTTCTAAGTGTACTTGCAGGCGCAGCAGGCTTGTTCAGAAAAAGTTACTTTATCATTCTATTTTGGGCATATTTGTTACTTGGGCAGTTATTACTATACTTCCCCACATCACCCACATCACCCCCATAATATTGGCACTTCCAGCTTCTGTAAATTATGAGTTGAAGAATGCGTGCGCCATGTCTATAGTGGCGCACCGATCGTCGCCTCCCGTGCGCCGAGAATATTATAGTAAATGGGGAATTGCGCTGTGTTACAGGCGCATATGTTTTGTAAATACGAAAGTGGCCGTTGCGCATCGGCGTGCGCCGCAACTTATGGCACAAACCATTTGTAAATCAGCCCCAATATCTTTTACTTTTTGTTATAATAAATATCCCGATTTTTTATTAAAAAAACAATTTTTTCCTCAGTTTAGGCAGATATTTATTCTTCTACATATTTTATGTATATTGATTGGTTTGCGCAAAGTTATAGCGTCTGCAAAATAGGGGATAGATTTATGCCATTTACATTATTATTATATTTTTTTACTAGTAATGGCAGTGACCAGCAATTTTTATCGGGACTGCGATATTGCGGCGGACAAATTTGACACTTTTGACACATTTTCTGGGACCATTGACAACTATACAGTGATCAGTGCTATAAAAAAATGCACTGATTACTATATAAATGTCACTGGTAGGGAAGGTGTTAACACTAGGGGCGATCAAGGGGGTTAACTGTGTTCCCTAGGTGTGTTAACTGTGGGGGGATGGGACTGACTAGGGGAGGAGAGAGATCGGTGTTCATACTTTGTATGAACACACAATCTCTCTCCTCTCCCCTAAGAAAACAGGGATTTGTGTATTTACACACACAGATCCCGGTTCTCGCTCTGTCACGAGCGATCACGGGTACCCGGTTGTCATCGCGCCCGCTGGGCACTCACATCGGCTCCGGACACACGCTGTACGCACACTTCCTACAGCGTCTTAAAGGGCCAACGTACAGCTACGACGGCTCGCCCAGGGGAGCCATTCTGCTGCAGTATAACTTAATTAATAAGACATGTGGGCACTCATTAAAATTAGAAGAAAAGAGGTTTAACTTTAAACTGCGTAGAGAGTTCTTTACTGTAAGAATGGCAAGGATGTGGAATTCCCTTTCCACAGGTGGTGATTTAAAAAAAAAACGATTAGATAAGCACCTGAACTACCGCAACATACAGGGATATACAATGTAATACTGACATATAATCACACACATAGGTTGGACTTGAACAGGTTGGGGACAGGGTATGACTGTCATCTTGCAACCTCCGACTTCGTGTTCCCTCACTGAAGTTCGCACCTTGGTTTATTGGGCCTTTCCTTATTCTTTGCAGGATTAACCCAGTGGCTTACGCTTTAGACCTTCCTTCTAATATGCATATTTCAAATGTATTTCATGTCTCCTTATTAAAACCTTTGGTCTGCAACCACTTTAACACCTCGGTGCCACGTCCTCACCCTGTACATGTTGAGTTCCATGGGGAGTATGAAGTACAGTCCATTGTTGACTCCAGTAGGTTCTGTGGGTGCATACTGTACCTGGTGCATTGGAAAGGCTACGATCCAGAGGAACGCTCTTGGGTCTCATCCTCGGACGTACATACCCCTGTCCTCTTCTGTGATTTCCATGGACATTTTCCCCTCAAGCCTGGTGGTCCTCCATGGAGGAGGGGTCGTTGAGGAGGGGGTAGTATCAGGGCTGGGCATCACCCCTTCCTTCTCTGAGCTGGCCGCTCAGCTGTCGGCTAATTGCCAGCTCCTATCTCTCCATAGTTACTCAGCTGTTGATGATATTCTGCTCGTCAGTCCTGCCTACTTAAGCCGTCCAGTGCAGAGGTTCTCTGCCTTCGCCTTGGTCAACATCACAGAAACTCCTGCGATCCTGTTAAAGATTTGCTTTGCTGACATCCCTTCTGGCTCCAGATCCTGCTTGCTGTTCCACTACATTGAATACTGACTTCTGGCTTGGCTGACTATCCCTTCCGGTTACTGAACTTTGGCTATGTTTTGACCATGTTTGTTCTTTTTACTTTTATTATTAAACAAGTGTGATTTAACTGTACCTCTGTCTCAGCTGGATTTCATGGTTTCTGACAATATTATTAGTAGTATATTAAATACTCCTTCTAAAAAGCCCATATGAAAATCTATATCTGCTATTAGGCAACAACATACAACAATGTTGTATTTTATATGCACACTAACTGTTCATAGCTTCTTTAAGAGGGGGAAAGTACAGCACTAAAAAGACGTTTGGATCTCTTAAATAGGGAGATTGTTTGGCTGCCTGCCTGCCCTGTTGAAGCTCTGTTACACTAATGAGTGAAACGCATTGATGTCAGCACGCTGTGCCATTATCATAGCCACACCCTATCCTTTCCCGTTGTCCTGGGGACGGGCCCTATGAAATGTAATGTAATGTGATGTTTACAATCAATGAAGGCAATTAGAGCTAAGAAGAAGAATTTCCCTAGACTTCACACAGACTGTTCCTGGATTGTGTATTGTTACCATCAACTGCTTGGCCACCAAACGAGGTGTTATACAGTATATATAAAAAGATTTACCACAATAGTAATTAGTCATTAAGGATAATTATACCCCAGAAACTGTGAAGGAGCTGAAACAACAGCATGGCACGTTATGTCACTTTTGTGTTAAGCCCCATACACACGCGCAGATTATCCGAGGACCAGGTCCGTCAGACCATGTCCGTCATACTTTGTCTGATGTTGGTTTTGCGTACACACGGTCGAACAAAGTTGTCGGAAAATCCGATCATTCTGAACGTGGTGACGTTTGTTGCCTACGACGGGACTACGTAGAGGCTAGTAGCCAATAGCTTTGGTCTTGTAATGTGATCTGAGCATGCGTATCACTTTGTCCGGTCGGAATTCGCTACACGCGATCGGATTTGGTGTGATCGGACTTTGTTGTCAAAAAATCTATCCAGCAGGAGATAGGACTTTGTCCGTCAGACAATCTGATGGAAACTGTCCGATGGTGCCTACACACGGTCTGATTTTCCGACAACATTGTCCGATAGGACAGAATCCATCGGAAAATCCTACCGTGTGTATGGGGCTTTAGGATTACTGGCCTTGATAGTCTATTATATGTTGCCATGAGTTGTTGCAGTGGCCAATTTGATGTCTGGACGTTAGCTAGGGGTGTACAGACAACATTGTCTTTTTATATTAGGGTGTGGTGAAGAGTATTGAATTATTCTTTGAAAAATGATGTTATAACATTAACTATGAGATTTTTGTTTTAATCAATATCTTTGTATTTTAGTAAATTTGAGTATAAGCCACGTGGGTCCCACATAGTAACTGCTATCTTGGTGTCAGTGTCTATGCAGAAGTCTTATTTTCTTTCTCTGTATATGCTGGTACAGGTTGCAGTGACCACACTAAGTAATGCAAATTACTCTTTATTTATTGTTCCCATTTCTATTTCAATTTGGTAATTAAATTATAAGTCATTTATATGCAACATTTTTTTCCTTATTGTTCCCCATATGCAACATTTTTCCTAGTCCCCATACAAAGTCCTACAAATATTTGTTGATTCTGCCAGTGAAGTTCACCTAATGCTTCTTGGGATGATGTGTCAACTTTGCTACCCTACTCTTAAATGCAGAGTAGAGTTACTACCCTCATACGAGCTGTGCCTTCTTGCATTACAGTGTGTTGAAAAATGTTGTAATAGGTGTGGCTATCAGTATTGTCACTGTGTACAGCTTGTCATTAAGTACGTGGCTGCACCTAGTCCTGCCCACTGAGTTCTGGATTGACAGCACTGCTTCTGTTGCTGGAACCCTCCCACTGTGGGCTTTAGTTTCTGGGAAGAGGAGCAAGTGACTCCCAAATTAAGGAAAATTTGGCACAGTTCATGAAGGGAAAAAACATATTTCTTTACTTTATAAGGCTTGTACATCACCTAGTAAGTGGATTTAGTACTAGTTTAGACTATCATACAGCATTTAATTGTTCTTTAATTAGTATTACCTTCCATGAAAACACCACTCTTCTCAAAACCAGTCAAACAATTAAACAATTTTGATTGACAGCACAGACACATATATGGGAAACTAGAGCAGGTGGGAGGCAGGGGGCAGAGGCAATTAGACAATCAGGTTTGCGAGGTGATAAGACCCCAGTGCTAGTTGAAAATGTCAAAAAATAAAACATAGAATTTCTGTTATTGGCTGCAGAACATTATAAGTGTTAAAAGGAGATAATACAGAAATAATATCTGACATTTTACAAAAAGAATTCTGTAACAAAAAGAAAAAATAAGTATGGAATGTTTGTCATAAGACAGTAATGCAGATATGTAATGTAATTATAAAACATAATGGGAAACATATTGAGTAGATGTATACTTTAGCCATGGATCCTGGACCTTCCAGAAAATGTATCATTTAAATTAGCTGATAGACTTTAATTGATCACTATTCAATTTTATTTTGAAAAAAAAAATCTATTCAAAATTAATTAATTGTGTGTTGCATGATGTAGCTGTTGTAATTTTGCCTGTAAGAAAGATATAAAAAATAAATTTTTCGGAATATGTTTAGAAATGTTGAAATAGTATTTTTAAGAAGTCACATGACCGGGTACACGAGAGATGAAGCCGCCTCCTCCAATCACAATCTACAATCGAGGAGGAGAGCAGCGCGGCCGGCTTCTGCTTACAGGTACCGGCATCGTGGGTGACGCGGGGATAGATGTGTGGGAGGGGGCTGGCATTTACTGGCATTTACTGAACCAGGGCCAGGAAGGGCGGGGGCAGCCGCCCCGACACCCTCCCAATAAAGGCGCACCCTCCGATCCCTGCCCCCCCATCGGTAAAAAAAAAGTGTATATCGGCGTATAACACGCAGGCACGATTTACCCTAATTTTTCAGGATGAAAAAGTGCGTGTTATATGCCGATAAATACGGTAACCACTTCAGCCCCAGAAGGATTTACCCCCTTTCTGACCAAAGCATTTTTTGTGATTCTGTACTGCGTCACTTTAGCTGACAATTGCGCGGTCGTGAGACGTTGTACCCAAACAAAATTAATGTCCTTTTCTTTCCACAAATAGAGATTTCTTTTGGTGGTATTTGATCACCTCTAGTGTTTTTATTGTTTGAGCTATAAACAAAAAAAGAGCGACAATTTTGAAATAAAATCAATATTTTTTATTTTTGCTATAATAAATATCCCCAAAAAATAAATAAAAAACGAATTTCTTCCACAATTTAGGCCAATATGTATTCTTCTACATATTTTTGGTTAAAAAAATCGCATCTACACAATGGGGGATAGATTTATGGCATTTTTAATATAATTTTTTTTTTTTTTACTAGTAATGGCAGCGATCTGTGATTTTTATCGGGACTGTGACATTATGACACATCGAAACACTTTTGACACTATTTTGGGACAATTGTCATTTATACATCGATCAGAGCTACAAATAGCCACTGATTACTGTATAAATTACACTGGCAGGGAAGGGGTTAAACACTTGGGGGGCGATCAAGGGGTTAAGTGTGTCCTAGGGAGTGATTCTAACTGCGGGGGGGGGGGGGGTGGGCTCACTACAACATGACAGAGATCACTGCTCCCAGTGAGCAATAGATCCCTCTCATGTCACTAGGCAGAACAGGGAAATGCCTTGTTTACATAGGCATCTCCCCGTTCTGCGTCTCCTCGTCATAATCGCTGGCCGCTGGTGAACAAATTTGCCGGACCAGCGGGCACAATCCTACGGCGTGCAGGTGCCCGATAGATGACAAGTTCAAAGGTATGTACAGGTACGCCCATTTGCCTGCCTGTGCCATTCTGCCAATGTATAGGTGTGTGTCCTGCAGTCAGCAAGTAGTTAATAGAGCATTTACACAACAAATAATTGTTACGCATACAAAAGATTTAAAAAAACAAAAATAGAATATTAAGTCACTCCTACATTTTACTCTATTCTAAAACACATAAGAACTTACAGGAACCTCCAGGAAGACGGATCGTCTTCAGAGTGTATTGTCTTACACAGAATGCAAGCAGGCTAATTGATGACTATTGACACCCACATGTGGAAATATTGCCCGCATATATGAAGAATGCCATTCATTTACCTACTGTTCTAGACAATGTATATGTTACACCTGATACAATTCTAGCTTCCATTCACAAAGAAACACTCTATTCAAGTGTCCTTTATGAGAAGGGGATTAGAGATGGAATCTTTTTTGAAAGAGAGGAGTTTGGAATTTACAGAGTACAATAATTATGTTATTGAGATTCTGCTGTTCATCATGACATATAATATTTTTTTTAATGGCTCCCACTATCTCCAGGTGCAGAGTGTGGCATTGGGGACTACTTTTGCCACATCGTACACAAACCTCTACCTAGATTGGTGGGAGCATTTTTCTTTTTTCTTCAGATGACCTGATCTTTGATGTTCTGATCTTTTGGTTGGGTCCATTGGAATTATTAATGTAATAAATCTGAGTTATGAACTGCAACACCTTCAATTTGTCATTCACCCTCACTCATAATTATGAGGCCCTTTCCAATTTTGGACTTTTGTATTTACAAAGAAACTAGTGGCAGGATTGCCACCTCTTTATAGGAAACCCAGAGCAGGTAACTCGCTGTTACATTACAACAGTGCACACCCACGCCATTTAATCAGCGGTAATCAGAGCTATCCCTGTTGGGCAATACACGTGCATCAGGCAAAAGCACACTAATGATGAAGAATTTGAGATAGAAGCTAGATCATTACGTGATTGATTCTTAAATAAAGAGCATAGTAATAAATCCCTGGAAAATTCAAATCAGAGAACAAAGAATAGTAAAAAAGATCTACTATTATATCAAGGGACAACAAGTCAGGAGGCATCAAACATACACCTCAATACTAAGTACAATAATTAGTCAGAAAGTATTAGAGATATTAAACAAAAACATTGGCATTTGCTAACTGCTGACCCGATCATCAAACATTTTATGAATATTAAGCCTAGCTTGACTTAAAAAAAAAAAAAAACAATTCAGTTAGAGACCTACTGGTACTATCAAAAAGGAAGATCAATTTATCAGTGCAATACCATGCCTAAGGGCTCAAATTAATTTGGTAGTTGCACATATTGTAAATGTTTTAATGACAGTAAAGATGTCATATTACCCAATTCAAACAGTATTGTATGTACTAATAATCTACAAAAATTTAAAAAAAAAACTGCATTAAAAAGAGTGTTACCACCATTCTTCAATGAATAGATTTAGCAGTCTAAAAAAGGTTTCATTTATTTCTAAGTGGCCAGACGGGGGTCATTTTTATCAGCTTTGGACATTTTATGTGTAAGAATTCTAATTACAGATGTTTCACAAATGTATGTGATCATTAGAATTTACGGAATATCTGAACTTTTAGCAGTATATGCCATTATCCTTGCTCTTTCTCACTTGGCAATATAATGTTGTAACATCCTATTGTGTTCAGTAACAATAAACAATATTTCAGTATTCTCTTACTTTGTCGCAGAACAAATTCTAATTGTATAATGTGCAGTACTTTCACCGAGCTTAATATAATGAAAGTAAAGAAAATACTTTTAGCATGCATACTATGTCTGTTTCTCTACATATTAAAAGTAGTTTAATGGCATACTCATCCCCCAAACTATCCTTCAGTTTTCTATGATTAATTGAAAGCTGAATGATCTGCTGGCATCTTACATCTGTTAGTGATTCAAATGATGATACATTCCCACCAGCCTTTTCAGTTGTACCTAAAAGATAAATGATAGCATCATAGTCCTTGTTACTTTAAAAAGACAGCTGTGAAATTGCAGGGAAGTTAGAGCTTTATTATGGTGGATGGGAGTGAAGACACAAACGTCTTCAGAGAAAGCTCAAAACTGATGTCTCCAAAAAACAAACATCCTGCAGATAGTTCAACTAGAACCAGGGCTTTTTTTTTCAGGGGTAACTTGGTGGAACTCAGTTCCACCACCTATGGCTCAGACCCTTGGGAGGGAAGGGGGGGGCTGCTCACCACAATCACTTGTAAACACAGAAGTCAGGTTTCTGTGTTTACACATGACAGCTCTTCACTCTGTGTGTAACCTCCCTGAACTCTGCACTCAGTATGTAATGCAATCCTGGTATTTAATACCCCTTTAGGACCCTGCTACTGTTCGAGAAATTTGACTGACCACACCCACTATCTGATGTGATTTGGAGGGTGTGTGTAGGGGGGAGGGGTTTTGGTTGGTCGTGGTTGAGTTCCAGCACCTATTGTTTGAGGAAAAAAGACATAAATAGAACTAAATTGAGTCTTCTTTTTTTTTTTATCAGAAAAATGTTTTATTGTGTCATAAAATATCAACAGATATACAGTATACATGCAGTCAGACAAGAATTACTATTACACCACAGTAATTATCAAATAAATGCAAGGTACATAAATGGAATGAGCTTGGACATTCAAACATACAGTAAAAGGGTATGTATAACTGCTCGGATTGCCTTCCGAACATCGGCCATATTGTTGTCTGCCTGCTGCTATGCAAAGTTCCTGACACAGTTTTAGGAACTACCATTTACATAAGTATATATGTCTACCAAACATCTTCCAACGGGAAGAAAACTGAGAACTGAACTTCTCACAGGTATACATTTCAATATGCATATTTTTAGTATGATCCTCGAGGTGGAACCCCCATATTGGGGACCTAATTGGAGAGAAAAAAAATAAAATAATTTGTCTCACACGTACTTTCTTGAAATACCACATGCTTGAGTAAAAGAGCAGAGGCCCTAATAATTTTGGCTTTCAGCATATTGGTTCCCTACTGGAACAATCTGTCTAACACTAGCTGGGGGGGTGCCAATCCCAGGGGGTGCTCAACCAAGGCTGCCAGATTTTATAAAACTTTTAAACCGCGTTTCTGTGCTGATATGTTAATTTTTCTTTTATAAGTGATGCATTAACCTGTTCAATCCACTGTTTAGTCGTGGGACTGCTAGTAGACAGCCATAATCGGGCAATTTGCTTGCGGGCTATGTACAGCAGTCTAATCACTGCAATGTGTGTTGGCGGGGTAAAGAGCTCCTCGTCAACTGCACCTAGTAAACATGTAACCGGGTTGAACTGAACAGTGGATTGATATATCATTGAAATGGTTTTGGTCACCCCCTGCCAGTATCTGAAAAGCTTTGGACATCGCCACATAAGGTGTATCAGATCGCCATTGGCCGCTGCACACCTGGGGCACAGAAGAGAATCTCTCCTACCCCACCTGTGCAACAACACCGCGGTGCGGTAAGACCTATGAAGGATAAAGAGCTGGGATAGCCTCCCTGATGGAGAGACCGATACACTTGGTAAGGACTGTAAACATAATTCCCAGTCATCCCCTCCTATCTATCCTACATCCTGTTCCCATCTATGTCGGCAAGGGAGTCTTGTCATGTCTTGCGCCTTTTCTAACAGAGAGGCGTAGACCTGGGAGATCATGCCTTTCTTTGTTTGTGAGGTAAGGATATACGTTACTATGGGGTGCGCGACCAGTGTCAATCTGCAGGTGCGTGCCTGTGTCTGTAGTGCGTGTCTGAGCTGTAGATATTTGTAGAAATCCTGTTTAGGGAGCTGGAATTCGTCCTGTAGTTCCCTAAAGGATTTAAGTACATTCTGAGAGTAAAGTTGTGACAACATGACAATACCCCTTGCTCTCCAGGGTTGGAACCCCTGCAGCATGTGTAGTTCAGGATAAAGGGGATTATTCCATATTGGGGTGTAGATCGTGTAACCGTGCATTTTTAGGGATTGTTTGAGTGAACTCCAAAGCTTGTTCAGCAGTGTCACTGTTGGCATGTTGTTAGGAAGCTGTGACATATTTGCCTTTAGACTTGAAGCGGCAGATAGGTTGTCAGCCACTTTAAGTATTATATTGCGAGAGGGATCTGCAGTGTCTAATTCTCCCCACCCAGGTGCTGTAGCTGTGAGGCCTGAAAATACAATCGCATATTGGGGACCGCTAGCCCCCCTTGGTCCTTTCCCCTCTGGAGTGTGGAAAGCTTGATCCTAGCCACTCCATTCTTCCATAGCAGAGTTCTAAATATTTTGTCTATCCTGGTAAACCATATCAGTGGAATCCATTGTGGGGAGTTGTGTAAGATATATAATAATTGGGGAGCCCACACCATTTTGATTAAATTAGCTCTGCCTATCAGTGAAATAGGGAGCTTAAACCAGGCTCCACACTTTGCTTTAATTTTGGAAATTATGGGGTGAAGGTTCAGGGACAAGTAGTCTGTAGGACTAGGGGATATCACCACCCCTAGGTACTTAAATGACGAGACTATTTGCAGGGACTGGGCGCATTCCGGAAGGGGACCCGTGAGCTCATCTAGAGGAAGCAGGGCCGACTTACTCCAATTAATGGAGAAGCCAGAAAATGAGCCAAAGCGTTTAATCAGAGACATGACGTTAATCAAGGAAGATGATGTATCTCCCAGATACAAAAGCGTATCATCCGCATAGAGCGAAATTTTGTCAGTGGCCCTCCCCCTTTCAAAGCCCACTATCTCCGGGGAGCCCCTTACCGTTTCTGCTAGTGGCTCAAGGGCAAGGGCAAACAGGAGGGGCGACAGTGGGCACCCCTGCCTGGTGCCTCTGTATAAGGAGAAAGGGTCAGAAAGGTCTCCATTAATTCTCAACCTGGCCGTGGGGTTGGCGTACAACAGTTGTACCCACCTAATGAACCTCTCCCCCAGTCTGAACTTCTCTAACACCTTCCAAAGGTACTGCCACTCGACGCTGTCAAAAGCTTTGGCAGCGTCGAGCGACAGAATTGCTCTATTACCCGGGTTCTCCACCGGAATCTGCAAATTTAAATGTAGTCTTCTAATGTTCAGGGTAGTAGATCTGGAGGGAATAAATCCCGATTGATCACGGTGTATGATTTTCTGTATGACCGAGGCCAACCTAGTCACAAGAACCCTGGCCAGTAGCTTGACGTCCGTTGTCAACAGAGAGATTGGCCTATATGAGTCTGGCTGCAGTGCATCCTTACCTGGCTTCAGAATTAGTATAATGGTGGCTTCAGCTATGGAAGGGGGAAGCTGGCCCACCTCCAGGGCCTCTATTAGTGTTTGCCTTAGCCGAGGGAGCAAAACGTCCGCATACTTTTTATACACCTCCGCGGGTAGACTGTCCGCCCCCGGAGATTTCCCAGGGGGCGAGAGGGCTAATGCCTCAGAGAGTTCCTCAATAGATAGGGGGCACCCAGCATATCTCTATCAGATTGTTCCAGACATGGTAGGTTGCACTCCTCGAGGAAATCCCGTATTTCCGTGGGGGCCAACATCACCCTAGAGGAGTACACATCTCTATAGAAGTTTCTCATCGTATCTAGAATTTCCTCATGAGTATTTACCGTTTTACCCGAAGGGTCTCGCACTGCCGCTATATAGGATGAGTCCCTCCCAGCTTTAGCCATCATAGCAAGCATATGACCAGTGGTTTCCCCTTCTTCATAATATTTCTGTTGCAAAAAGAAGCGTTTATTTTCTGCCTTCGTGGTGGTTACTGCACTAGCTAATTTTTGTGCCTCCAACCATCCCCTTTCCGCTGCCTCAGTGGGATTGGAAACCAACTCAGCCTCTGCATCTTTAACTTTCTGAAGTACCAGCAACTCCCATGCTTTGGTCTCGGTCTTTATTGAGGATATAGATTTAATAAACTGGCCTCGGAGGAATGCCTTAAGGGCATCCCAGCACATTCCTGAGGATGCAGAATGTTCATTAATGGTAATAAAATCAGTCAGGGTGGATACAATCGGGTCAGGGTCCGGAAAGAGGGACAACCAAAATGGGTTTATCTTCCATAGAGTGCGTTTATCCGGCCCTGTTAGAGTGATTTTTGCCCAGTATGGGGAATGGTCAGAGACCGTTCTAGGCTCATACTGTGCATCTGTAACATAAGGTAGCATCTCCTCATTACAAAGACCGAGGTCAATTCTGGACAACCCCCTATGTGTGGCCGAATGGCAAGAAAACACCTTGGTCTGCGGGTTCTTCAGGCGCCAGACATCATGTAAACCCATACTATTTAATAGGTGCGCAAATGGTGTCTGGTCCCTGTGACTCCCTCCCCCCCGATGGACAATCGAGAGCTTGTCCAGCTGGGGGTTAAGACAATTGTTAAAATCTCCAACAATAAAAGCCGGTATATTCGGGTTACCAGCCAAGAATTTTGTGAGAATCCCCATTACTTCTGAAGAAAACGGTGGGGGTATGTATATGTTAGCCAAGATACATTCTAACCCCTCCAGGTTACCTCTCAAAAAGATATATCTCCCTTTGTCATCTAGCATGGATTTGGAGCATACAAATAATACTCCCTGGGGGATCAGAATGCTCACCCCTCGGGAAAATGTGGAATACACAGAATGAAACTGCTGGCTGAACATACGGGCTGAAAACTGTAGCTCTCGGTCCGGATTCATATGTGTTTCTTGTATGCAGATAATTGAGGACCTCAGTCTCTTGGCCACGTTCGTTACAGCCATTCGCTTCACCCTGCTTCCCAAACCCCTTACGTTCCAGCTAAGTATCACATGTGTTTTACCCATAATCGACAGTTATGTACATAATTGACCAGAGGCCCTTTATCCTCTCTCGGGGGTTTTTGGGCTGGCCAGAAAAAATGGCCACCGGTACCGCCCCCCTGTAAGGGTCCAGTAGTTACTGTGGGGAGACTGGACAAAGATAGACCTGAGTAACCAAAAAGAGTGGTCTTAGCAAAAGGAGAAAAGAAAAAAAGGGGGTGCTGTTGTGCTGAGCTAAAAAGAACAAAAAGAGTCCAAGCTAGTGATTGTACTTGCGTCAGTGGAAGATTATCCATATCCGCCTTGTTAATTGCACGTGAGAGTCTGTTCCCCTCGAGGGGTCTGGTAGATGTATGACCTGTGAGAGAAAAACAAGAAACCAAGAACAAAAAAGGGGCCAACATGGCCAGGGTTATAAAAGTTGTAGGTGGAAAATGCTTGCTGCCCTGCAGTCTCCGGGGCAATGTGAACCGTGGGGGACGTGGCTCACTATCCCTCATTGCTTGGGGCCCACAAACAGGGTCTCCCATCACTGAGACAGGGTGCAAAAATACAATCGCTGTAGTTTGACCTCTTGCTTCCGTCTTGTCTAGGGGATGTCAGCCAAGAAAACTTTGTGTCCCAGCAGGGGTAAAGACTAATAGGCTCATTCTCAAAACTTGTTGTTTGAACAGGGTCAGGAGACCCTTCTTCTACATCAGTGCCTTAGGAATGCTATCGTCGGGCTGCGTCCTCTCTGAGGGAGCGTTCCTCTCTGTCCAACCACTGTGAGACCAGTTGAGGTTTTTCAAAGAAATGAATCTGATCTCTAGCAATTACTCTTAGTCTTGAGGGGTATAACATAGAGTACTGAATATTGAGTGCCCTCAGTCTTTTCTTGACTTCATTAAATTGTGCCCTTTGCTTCTGAACTGCTGCTGAGAAATCAGGAAAGAAGGACACCTTTGAGTTGTCCATTCTCAGTGCGTCACCCAGATTTCTTGCTTTCGACAGTATGGCGTCTCTGTCTTTGTAGTTTAACATTTTAAATAGGAAAGTGCAAGGAGGGTTCCCCGGGGGCAGGGGTCTCATGGGGACTCTATGGGCTCTTTCGACACAGAACAGAGGGGAAAATGCCTCTTTCCCGTATGTTTGCAGGAGCCATTGCTCTATAAATTGCACTGGGTTCTTGCCCTCCATCTTTTCAGGTATGCCTATTGCTCTGACATTGTTCCTTCTCATCCTATTTTCCATGTCGTCGATACGGGCTGCCTGTTTGTCGACTGCCATGGAGTTATAGTGCACATCCCTTCTCACAGGGTCCCACTCATCTTCCAGGGTCCCCAGCCTGTCCTCTACTGCTGTGGTGCAGTCCCTCAATTTTTGCATGTCCTGTCTCACAAATGTAAGCTCTGCTTTCACCCCCTTTATTTCTGAGGTAAGGGTATGTAGGGACTGATTACAGGAGAGGACTGCTGACATGATGTCTCTCAATGTGGGTTCTGATTCGGCCTGTGTAGGGGAGTTAGCTGTAGCTTGGCTTGTGAGGCCTGGTGGAGTACTCACGCGGTCCCATGGAAGACATGGCGTCGCCGGATCGTCCAGCGGTATGGTGTCGTCCGCGTCGCTGTGGGGATCTGGAGGTTCCGGATGGCACAGGGATGAGTGTGGGGCATCTTTAGGCGTCATTTTGCCAATTAGTTTCAAGGCCGTGGCCTTGTAGGTCTCACGCTGTTCACGCTGCTGGGCGAAGTCTGAGGCTGTATACAGGAGATTCACTCGGATGTCTGACGAAGCAGCGCTCTCCTGCTGCCTGTTACATCCGCCGCTAGGCCACGCCCCATAGTCCTGACTTTAAAGTGATATTAAAGGCAGATATTTAAAAAAAAATAACAAACATGTCATACTTACCTGCTTTGTGCAGTGGAACTGCACAGAGTAGCCCCAATCCTTCACTTCTCTGGTCCCCACGCCAGCGCTCCTAGCTCCTCCCTCCTGTCCAGGTGCCACTTGCTATGGGGAAACCCGAGCAGGCTCGCTCCCAAGCCTTTTCTCTGTGTGTCTATTCACACACAGAGTGTGGCTTGGCCCCACCCCCGCTCTATTCCTGTCTGAATCCTGTAATTTCCCACGGGTGCCACCTGTCTGCAGACAATATCCTGGTGTCTCATCTGAGTACCTGGACAACTCACCTCCAGTCAGAGCATCACTGCAAGCAACTCCAGCAGGCCACCTGTGCTTCTTTGAGCCTGACTCCTCCTGTTCTACCCTCAGGGGAGTCTGGAGCTTAGCTGCAAGAGAAGCCCTCTCTCCTTTGGCCTCCAGCACCAGGTACCTGATACTTAAATTGCCCATTGGATTTAAAGGGCTTCTTTAGCTCTATATTTTTTTTAGGTCAGCAGCTACAAAGCCTAGACTTTTAGGGAAAGTTCCACTTTAATGAGGTAAATCATCAACAACAGAGTAATTTAAACATAAAATAAAAGTTTATTGATATACAAACCTTTTCAAAAATCGAATTTCACAGGTAGGAGATTTATAAACCACGTAAGGACTGCCCCACGTACATTTACTGTGGCTGGGTGGCCCTTGAGTGCAAAATCACGTACCTAACCTGATTCCTTCTCCAGGGTCTGGGGCACGCAATCGTTCTTAGAGGAAGAACAGAGGTCTGTCTATGTAAACAAGGCAGATAATTGTTCTGCTAGTAAGAAAAACAGAGATCTTGTGTTTCTGCAGGAACACGAATCTCTGTCTTTCTTCAGTTAAGCCATCCCGCACACAGTTAGAAAACACTACCAGGGAACACAGTTAACCCTTTGATCGCCCCTGATGTTAACCCTTCCCTGTCAGTGTCATTTAAACAGTGACAGAGCATTTTGTTTATTACTGTATTGGTGTTACTGGTCCCCAAAAAGTTTCACTTAGTTTCAGGTTTGTCCACCGCAATGTTGCAGTCCCGCTAAAAATTACTAGTAAAAACAATAAAAAAATAAAAAGTCCATAAATCTATCCCATAGTTTGTAGACGATATAACTTTTGCGCAAACCAATCAATATGCGCTTATTGGGATTTTTTTTTTTACCAAGAACATGTAGCAGAACACATATTGGCCTAAGTTAATGAAGGCATTTGATTTTTTACATTTTTTTTTTGGATGTGTTTTATAGCAGAAAGTAAAAAAAATATTGTATTTTTTTTTCAAAATTGACAATCTTTCTTTGTTTATAGCGCAAAAAATAAAAAAACACAGAGGTGATAAAATACCACCAAAAGAAAGCTCTATTTGTGGGAAAAAAGGACATCAATTTTATTTGGGTACAGTGTCGCACGATCACCCAATTGTCCAAGCCTCACATACAGGATGGGAAAAAATGGCACAGAAAATAATATCCAGAAGGCCACAGGAGCCAGCAATGAACCCAAAGTCAGCATTGGAATCTGGTAATAATGTATGCCTCCAAACCAAGAGATTTGTGGCCCAATACTGGACTAGACTAGAGGGCACATACAGAAATGTTTTGTTTTGTGTGCAAAATAATGATAAATATGTTATTTTTGGGAATGCTATAAAGATGTCCCACATAATGTATGAAATTGTTAGGTAGCTGCTGGCACCAAACACAAAGTGCATGTTTTTTTTTTTTTTTTTTTTAGTTTAGTTTTTTTTTACACATACACTTTGTGTTTGGTGCCAACATTATTTTTGTGACACTATTTATTATACACAGACTTGAGATAACGGGAGTTCCTTGATAAATTCCTACATACTTAGACAAGGAGAGTAAGTTAACAGGTGTGACAAAATATCAGTGATTGTAGCAGGACAGAATTTCATATTATAGAGACATAATTGTGGTCCCATAATAAAATAAATTTCATAAAGCCATAAAGAAAAAGTAAAAATCATGCCAATTTCAAACTACCCTTTAAGAGGGGAGGTTGGCTTCCTGATCCTGTAATCACTGTAATTGTCTGTTGTAGTGGTCACATCAACGGAAGCTCGCAATCCCAAAGTGAAGAACACATCAGTCCACTTCTTGCCTCATGCAAGGTGTCTCCAGTTTATCTGCAAGTATTAGAGATACACAGTGTTGTCTTCCACAAGTTGATCACCACTAAGAACTTCTATCTTAGAAGTTGCTTAGAGTTGACGTTTAATCTGCTTACATGTTGTCTTCTCTGGTTCAGCCTTGCCCCCCTCATCAATGTAGTAATGACATTTTTAACCGCTTCCCGACCGCCTCCTGTAGATATACGTCAACAGAATGGCACGGGCAGGCAAAAGGACGTACCTGTACGTCCCCTTTAATTTGCCTTCCCGGTCGGGAGCTCCGTGACCACGGCCGCGGGACCAGCGGACCCGATCGCCGCTGGTATCCCGCGATCGGGTTACGGAGCGGAAGAACGGGGAGAGGTCTATGTAAACAAACCTCTCCCCGCGCTTCCTACACTGACTGTCAGTGATCGGCGGTTCCCTGTCATCGGGAACGCCGATCAATGACAGTCAGACGTACAGCCACGCCCCCCTACAGTAACCACAACACAACACGTCACACTGACTCCTCCCCGCCCCCTTGTGGTTAACCCCCTAACTACAACTGTCATTTACATAGGAATCAGTGCTATTTAAATAGCACTGATTTCTGTATAAATGACAAATGTCCCAAAAATGTGTCAAAATGTCCGATGTGTCCGCCAAAATGTCGCAGTCACAATAAAAATCGCTGATCGCCGCCATTACTAATAAAAAAAAAATATTAATAAAAATGCTATAAAACTATCCCCTATTTTTGTAAACGCTATAACTTTTGCGCAAACTAATCAATAATCGCTAATTGCGATTTTTTTTACCAAAAATATGTAGAAGAATACGTATCGGCCTAAACTGAGGAAAAAAAATGTTTTTTTATATATATTTTTTGGGGATATTTATTATAGCAAAAAGTAAAAAATATTGCATTTTTTTCAAAATTGTCGCTCTATTTTTGTTTATAGCGCAAAAAATAAAAACCGCAGGGGCGATCAAATACCACCAAAAGAAAGCTCTATTTGTGGGAAAAAAAAGGACGCCAATTTTGTTTTGGAGCCACGTCGCATGACCGCGCAATTGTTAGTTAAAGCGACGCAGTGCCGAATTGCAAAAAGGGGCCTGGTCCTTTGGCTGCCAATTGGTCCGGGGCTGAAGTGAAACGTTCTGTTTTTATTACATGTCATATTATAGACCCAGTGATGTCATTACTGGGCCTCTATGTTTCTTTATGCAAAGCAGGCAGATCACGTCTGGTGGGAGGGGCCATCAGGATGTTGTACAAAGGTTCCTGACAACATCATAGCTCCCTGCCTCAGTACTGCTATTAAAGTGTAAGCTCACTTTTACAGAAAAATCTGTAAGGTGAACTTACACAGGTCCCCCTCCTTGCTCCCCCTGGTCCCGCTGACCTGGACCGCCACAATCTGCGGTTCTAAGCCCCAGTATATCTGCACCAGGAGTCCGGTGGCTTGGAAATCCTCCCTGCAGCCACGTGTCTTCTCCATAGCTGACAGGACGGGCTATGCGGCTGCTAATCGGTTTGCGCCGCCCATGTAATGGTACTGACCTATTAGAATGCTACAAAACGTCCCTCCTGACAAGGGACGTTTTGGACATTCAGCTCAGGGAATTTCTAAGCTCCGGACGCCTGGCATGGATATACCGGGGCTTAGAACCGCAGATTGCCACGGTCCAGGTCAGCAGGACGGGGGGTGGGGGGCAAGGAGGGAGATCTGTGTAAGTTCACTTAGCTCTGATGCAAGTAGTGGACTGGCTGCTGGGAGGAGTTATGCATTTATTCAAATTACTTTATAGGTGGGTGTCAGTTTAGAGGAGTGGATGATCCTAGGCAGAATGCATTTGCATGCAGACCTCACTAGATAACATCCACAGGTGAGGCTGTATACTCCATACATTAAAAAAGAGGCTGTTTTTGGCTGCTTGATTATGGATTAACTGCTTGCTGACCACCCTATAGCAGTTTTACTGCTGCAGAGTGGTAGCTCTTTGCAAGATCACTCACAGCTAATTCACAACAAATGCCAATCTGCAGGTGCCGGGCACTCAATGTCCTCCACCACCCATCGACTGTCAGTAAACGACACTATGTAAACAAGGAAGATTGCCGTTCTGACAGGGGGAAGGGATGGATTCTGTGTTTCTGTGAAACAGTGACTAGAATTCATTACTTCCCCTAGTAAAAGCAGCGCCATACAGTACACATAGACACTGGCTAGGCACACAGTTAACCCTTTGATCGCCCTAGATCAGGGGTAGACAACCTTTTGAGCTCAATGTTCCGTAAAATGCTTTCAAAGAAATTGAGCGTGCCGATTTTATAACAAATTTTTTCTTAACTTTTTCTTTAAAGTAAATGCTGTAAACAACTTGAGTAGTAGTGATAAATGAACATCCTGCACTCTAACGCCTCAGATCAGCCTCAATTCCTGCAACTCCACACCTCAGATCAGTCCCAGTTCATGCACCTTCCCACCTCAGATCACTGTCCCCCCTGCAAATCTGTTTCACCACTAGGGATGGGCCTGGTGCTCGATGCGAACCCACGTTCGCATCGAGCACCGGGCGTTCGCTCGCTCGGCGAGCCCAGAACTATTTGGGCCGTTTGCATCACATTCGTGTGATGCGAGCGGCCCCGCAATGCATTGCGGCCGGCGCGGCCGGCGCAGTGCATTGCTGGCTGATGATTGGCCAAGCATGCACTGTGACCCCGCATGCTTGGCCAATCACAGCGCCGGAAACTCGGAGAGCAATAATTGGCTACAGGCAGGACGCCTGTAGCCAATTAAAGCTCAGGGGCTTTAGTACACGCCCCACCATTTAAAAGGCCGCCACGCCGTCGGCGCCGGTCACATGAGTTCCGGCTTTAGGAGAGATCAGGCTGATTCTGTGTCTTTGCTTGATTCATTGCTACAGAAAGATTTGCTCTTCTTTGCTAAACCATAGGCTATTTATTTGCTAAACCATTGCTACCTGTCATTGATCGTCCATTGCTGCTGGTTAGTGTGTTATTAGCTGCTGCTGGGGATTAGTCTGGTGCGTGTTTTACTGTTAGTACAGTATTTCAGTAGTACCAACCGCAGTGCTGTTAGCACAGCATTGCACCCCAAAAGCACCCATAGGACTTCTAGTGTGTTAGTGGCAGCAAACAGAGCTCCTATATTTTCTTCCCAGAAGCACCCATAGGACTTCTAGTGTGTTAGTGGCATCACACAGAGCTCCCATATTTTCTTCCCAGAAGCACCCATAGGACTTCTAGTGTGTTAGTGGCATCACACAGAGCTCCCAAATTTTCTTCCCAGAAGCACCCATAGGACTTCTAGTGTGTTAGTGGCATCACACAGAGCTCCCATATTTTCTTCCCAGAAGCACCCATAGGACATCTAGTGTGTTAGTGTCATCACACAGAGCTCCCATATTTTCTTCCCAGAAGCACCCATAGGACTTCTAGTGTGTTAGTGGCATCACACAGAGCTCCCATATTTTCTTCCCAGAAGCACCCATAGGACTTCTAGTGTGTTAGTGGCATCACACAGAGCTCCCATATTTTCTTCCCAGAAGCACCCATAGGACTTCTAGTGTGTTAGTGGCATCACACAGAGCTCCCATATTTTCTTCCCAGAAGCACCCATAGGACTTCTAGTGTGTTAGTGGCATCACACAGAGCTCCCATTTTTTCTTCCCAGAAGCACCCATAGGACTTCTAGTGTGTTAGTGGCATCACACAGAGCTCCCATATTTTCTTCCCAGAAGCACCCATAGGACTTCTAGTGTGTTAGTGGCATCACACAGAGCTCCCATATTTTCTTCCCAGAAGCACCCATAGGACTTCTAGTGTGTTAGTGGCATCACACAGAGCTCCTATATTTTCTTCCCAGAAGCACCCATAGGACTTCTAGTGTGTTAGTGGCATCACACAGAGCTCCCATATTTTCTTCCCAGAAGCACCCACAGGACTTCTAGTGTGTTAGTGGCATCACACAGAGCTCCTATATTTTCTTTGCAGAAGCACCCATAGGACTTCTAGTGTGTTAGTGGCATCACACAGAGCTCCTATATTTTCTTCCTCAGAAGCACCCATAGGACTTCTAGTGTGTTAGTGGCATCACACAGAGCTCCCATATTTTCTTCCCAGAAGCACCCACAGGACTTCTAGTGTGTTAGTGGCATCACACAGAGCTCCTATATTTCTTTGCAGAAGCACCCATAGGACTTCTAGTGTGTTAGTGGCATCACACAGAGCTCCTATATTTTCTTCTCAGCAGCACCCACAGGACTTCTAGTGTGTTAGTGGCATCACACAGAGCTCCTATATTTTCTTCTCAGAAGCACCCACAGGACTTCTAGTGTGTTAGTGGCATCACACAGAGCTCCTATATTTTCTTTGCAGAAGCACCCATAGGACTTCTAGTGTGTTAGTGGCATCACACAGAGCTCCTATATTTTCTTCTCAGCAGCACCCACAGGACTTCTAGTGTGTTAGTGGCATCACACAGAGCTCCTATATTTTCTTTGCAGAAGCACCCATAGGACTTCTAGTGTGTTAGTGGCATCACACAGAGCTCCCATATTTTCTTCCCAGAAGCACCCACAGGACTTCTAGTGTGTTAGTGGCATCACACAGAGCTCCTATATTTTCTTCGCAGAAGCACCCATAAGACTTCTAGTGTGTTAGTGGCATCACACAGAGCTCCCATATTTTCTTCCCAGAAGCACCCACAGGACTTCTAGTGTGTGTTAGTGGCATCACACAGAGCTCCTATATTTTCTTCCAAGAAGCACCCATAGGACGTCAATTGTGTGTTAGTGGCATCACACAGAGCTCCCATATTTTCTTCCCAGAAGCACCCACAGGACTTCTAGTGTGTTAGTGGCATCACACAGAGCTCCTATATTTTCTTTGCAGAAGCACCCATAGGACTTCTAGTGTGTTAGTGGCATCACACAGAGCTCCTATATTTTCTTCTCAGAAGCACTCACAGGACTTCTAGTGTGTTAGTGGCATCACACAGAGCTCCTATATTTTCTTCTCAGCAGCACCCACAGGACTTCTAGTGTGTTAGTGGCATCACACAGAGCTCCTATATTTTCTTTGCAGAAGCACCCATAGGACTTCTAGTGTGTTAGTGGCATCACACAGAGCTCCTATATTTTCTTCTCAGCAGCACCCACAGGACTTCTAGTGTGTTAGTGGCATCACACAGAGCTCCTATATTTTCTTTGCAGAAGCACCATAGGACTTCTAGTGTGTTAGTGGCATCACACAGAGCTCCCATATTTTCTTCCCAGAAGCACCCACAGGACTTCTAGTGTGTTAGTGGCATCACACAGAGCTCCTATATTTTCTTCGCAGAAGCACCCATAAGACTTCTAGTGTGTTAGTGGCATCACACAGAGCTCCCATATTTTCTTCCCAGAAGCACCCACAGGACTTCTAGTGTGTTAGTGGCATCACACAGAGCTCCTATATTTTCTTCCCAGAAGCACCCATAGGACGTCAATTGTGTGTTAGTGGCATCACACAGAGCTCCCATATTTTCTTCCCAGAAGCACCCATATAGGACTTCTAGTGTGTTAGTGGCATCACACAGAGCTCCCATATTTTCTTCCCAGAAGCACCCATAGGACGTCAATTGTGTGTTAGTGGCATCACACACAGAGCTCCTATATTTTCTTCCCAGAAGCACCCATAGGACTTCTAGTGTGTTAGTGGCATGAACTGGCATCACACAGAGCTCCCATATTTTCTTCCCAGAAGCACCCATAGGACTTCTAGTGTGTTAGTGGCATCACACAGAGCTCCTATATTTTTCTTTGCAGAAGCACCCACAGGACTTCTAGTGTGTTTAGTGGCATCACACAGAGCTCCTATATATTTTCTTTGCAGAAGCACCCATAGGACTTCTAGTGTGTTAGTGGCATCACACAGAGCTCCTATATTTTTCTTCTCAGCAGCACCCACAGGACTTCTAGTGTGTTAGTGGCATCACACAGAGCTCCTATATTTTTTTCCCAGAAGCACCCATAGGACTTCTAGTGTGTTAGTGGCATCACACAGAGCTCCCATATTTTCTTCCCAGAAGCACCCATAGGACTTCTAGTGTGTGTTAGTGGCATCACACAGAGCTCCTATATTTCTTCCCAGAAGCACCCACAGGACTTCTAGTGTGTTAGTGGCATCACACAGAGCTCCTATATTTTCTTTGCAGAAGCACCCATAGGACTTCTAGTGTGTTAGTGGCATCACACAGAGCTCCTATATTTTCTTTGCAGAAGCACCCATAGGACTTCTAGTGTGTTAGTGGCATCACACAGAGCTCCTATATTTTCTTCTCAGAAGCACCCACAGGACTTCTAGTGTGTTAGTGGCATCACACAGAGCTCCTATATTTTCTTGCAGAAGCACCCATAGGACTTCTAGTGTGTTAGTGGCATCACACAGAGCTCCTATATTCTCTTCTCAGCAGCACCCACAGGACTTCTAGTGTGTTAGTGGCATCACACAGAGCTCCTATATTTTCTTTCCCAGAAGCACCCATAGGACTTCTAGTGTGTTAGTGGCATCACACAGAGCTCCCATATTTTCTTCCCAGAAGCACCCACAGGACTTCTAGTGTGTTAGTGGCATCACACAGAGCTCCTATATTTTCTTCGCAGAAGCACCCATAGGACTTCTAGTGTGTTAGTGGCATCACACAGAGCTCCCATATTTTCTTCCCAGAAGCACCCACAGGACTTCTAGTGTGTAAGTGGCATCACACAGAGCTCCTATATTTTCTTTGCAGAAGCACCCATAGGACTTCTAGTGTGTTAGTGGCATCACACAGAGCTCCTATATTTTCTTCTCAGCAGCACCCACAGGACTTCTAGTGTGTTAGTGGCATCACACAGAGCTCCTATATTTTCTTCACAGAAGCACCCATAGGACTTCTAGTGTGTTAGTGGCATCACACAGAGCTCCCATATTTTCTTCCCAGAAGCACCCATAGGACGTCAATTGTGTGTTAGTGGCATCACACAGAGCTCCTATATTTTCTTCCCAGAAGCACCCATAGGACTTCTAGTGTGTTAGTGGCATGAACTGGCATCACACAGAGCTCCCATATTTTCTTCCCAGAAGCACCCACAGGACTTCTAGTGTGTTAGTGGCATCACACACAGAGCTCCTATATTTTCTTGCAGAAGCACCCATAGGACTTCTAGTGTGTTAGTGGCATCACACAGAGCTCCTATATTTTCTTCTCAGAAGCACCCACAGGACTTATAGTGTGTTAGTGGCATCACACAGAGCTCCTATATTTTCTTTGCAGAAGCACCCATAGGACTTCTAGTGTGTTAGTGGCATCACACAGAGCTCCTATATTTTCTTTCCAGAAGCACCCATAGGACTTCTAGTGTGTTAGTGGCATCACACAGAGCTCCCATTTTTTCTTCCCAGAAGCACCCACAGGACTTCTAGTGTGTTAGTGGCATCACACAGAGCTCCTATATTTTCTTTGCAGAAGCACCCACAGGACTTCTAGTGTGTTAGTGGCATCACACAGAGCTCCTATATTTTCTTTGCAGAAGCACCCACAGGACTTCTAGTGTGTTAGTGGCATCACACAGAGCTCCTATATTTTCTTTGCAGAAGCACCCATAGGACTTCTAGTGTGTTAGTGTCATCACACAGAGCTCCTATATTTTCTTCTCAGCAGCACCCACAGGACTTCTAGTGTGTTAGTGGCATCACACAGAGCTCCTATATTTTCTTCACAGAAGCACCCATAGGACTTCTAGTGTGTTAGTGGCATCACACAGAGCTCCTATATTTTCTTCTCAGCAGCACCCACAGGACTTCTAGTGTGTTAGTGGCATCACACAGAGCTCCTATATTTTCTTTGCAGAAGCACCCATAGACTTCTAGTGTGTTAGTGGCATCACACAGAGCTCCTATATTTTCTTGTCAGAAGCACACATAGTACCTATAGTGTGTTAGTGTCAGCACCCATAGGACCTACAGTGTGTTGTGAGCACACATAGGAGCTCTATTTTTTATACTATATACACTACCGACTACAATGGCTGGAAGACCGCCAAGGAGAGGCAGAGCGTGCAGAGGCAAGAACACAGGGCAGGCAGGCTCTGTTTCTAGAGACAACAGTGCTGGCCGTGGACGTGGTCGTGCATCGTCATCAGAACGTGGCCATGGGACACGCTTGTCTTTGTTTTCGGCAGCTGGACATGTGGAGCCGCATCATGCTGAAGGCTTGGTAGAATGGATGACCAAGCCCTCCTCATCCTCCTCATCCTCTCTCACCCAGGCTCAGGGTACTGGCAGAGCACCTGCCAACGCGTACTCAATGGCATCATCAGCCACCCCTTCCCTAGACCCACCATGTCCTCCTGAGGAGTCCCCCGAACTCTTTGAGCACAGTGTTGGGTACATGCTCCAGGAGGATGCCCAACGATTCGAAGGCTCGGATGATGATACCCAGCTTGAGGAAGTCAGTAGTGTGCGTGCAGAGAGAGGGGATGCTGAAGGACAGCAATCTGGCAGTACTGTTCCACCAGCTGCAGCTTACTGCCAGGTTTGCTCTAGTGCTGAAGAGGGAGGGGATGATGAGGTCACTGACTCCACGTGGGTGCCTGAAGGGAGAGAGGATGAGGAGGAGGAGGAGGAGGATGCGGCGTCACATGTCCAACGAGGCAGGATGCCCCCTGGAGGCCAGCTAGAGGCCAGCACAGCAACTGTACCACACCGCAGAGCTCTGCCTGTGCAGGGCGCTGCCTCTGCACGTTACCAGAAAAGTTCTTTGGTGTGGGCCTTTTTTGAGACGAGTGCATCAGATCGCACCACTGCTATTTGCAATATTTGTCTCAAGCGTATCTCGCGTGGCCAAAACATCAGCCGCTTGGGCACCACAAGCATGAGCAGACATATGTCGACCTGCCATGCAGCTAGTTGGCAAGCACACATAAAAGACCCACACCAAAGAACAAAGCGGACCTCTCCTTGCTCCTCATCAGCTGGGATCTCCATCCCCACTACATCTTCAGTCCTCTCTGAAAGCTGCTCTGAGAGGACTGAAGGTGTAGAATTAGGTGTGTCACAACCAAGTACTTGCAGTACACCGACGTCCGATTGTAGCAGGCAAATTTCCCTGCCCCAGCTGCTGGACCGTCGAAAGAAGTACACTCCCAGCCATCCACATGCCCAGCGGTTGAATGCTAGCTTGGCTAAATTGCTAGCACTTCAACTGCTGCCTTTTCAGTTGGTAGACTCGGCCCCCTTCCGTGAGTTTGTTCAATGTGCGGTTCCTCAGTGGCAGGTTCCCAAACGCCACTTTTTCTCACGGAAGGCGATTCCGTCTCTCTACCGGCATGTGGAAGGCAATGTCCATGCCTCTCTGGACAGGGCGGTCAGCGGTAAGGTGCATATTACCGCTGACTCATGGTCCAGCAGGCATGGACAGGGAAGTTATCTTTCTTTCACGGCCCATTGGGTCACTCTATTGGCAGCTGGGAGGGATGCAGGACAAGGTGCAGTAGTGTTGGAGGTTGTTCCGCCACCACGCCTCCAAAATGCTACTACTGCTACTGCTTGTGACACACCTCTCTCCTCCACCCCCTCCTCTTCTTCTTCCTCCAGTGCTCTGTCCTCGGAACCAGCGGTGCTCCGTAGGCGTACAAGGGCTACGCAAGTACGCAGGCAAAAAGATGCCATGCCGTGCTTGCGCTGGTGTGTTTGGGGACAGGAGCCACACTGGGCCAGAGGTTCTGGCAGCTCTGCAGGGGCAGGCCGAGAGGTGGTTGACGCCACGCCAGCTTAAGCCAGGAATGGTCGTTTCTGACAATGGCACCAACCTTCTCTCCGCCCTGCGACAGGGGCAGCTCACCCATGTGCCCTGTATGGCTCACGTCCTCAACCTGGTGGTGCAGCGGTTCTTGGGCAGGTTCCCAGGCGTACAGGATGTCCTGAGGCAGGCCAGGAAAGTCTGTGTGCATTTCCGCCTTATAATGCCAGTGCTCGGCTGACTGAGCTGCAAAAGGAGCTGAACCTGCCCAAGAACCGCCTAATATGTGACATGCCCACCAGGTGGAACTCAACGTTGGCCATGCTGCAGCGACTGCACATGCAGCAGAGGGTCATCAATGAGTACCTTTGCGACTACGGCACCAGGACAGGGTCAGGGGGAGCTTGGCTTTTTTTCCCCACGCCAGTGGAGCATGATCAGGGATGCATGCACTGTCCTCTCACCATTTGAGGAGGCCACGAGGATGGTGAGCAGTGACAGTGCATGCATCAGTGACACTGTACCTCTTGTCCACCTGTTGGAGCATACGCTGCGTGGGATAATGGACAGGGCACTTGAGGCATAACAGAGGCAGGAAGAGGAGGACTTCCTTGCCTCTCAAGGCCCCCTTTATCCGGACAGTGTTCCTTCTGTCCCACCCATCACACAGGAAGAGGATGAGGAGGAGGAGGAGGAGGAGGAGGATTGTGTGAGCATGGAGGTGGAGCCTGGCACTCAGCATCAGCAGCAGCAGTCTTTTAGGGATGATGTACAGTCCCAACAAACCAGTGGACTTGTACGTGGCTGGGAGGAGGTGGCTGGCGATCATGTCATCCTCAGTGACCCAGAAGACTCCGGACCGAATGCCTCAGCTAACCTACGCTGCATGGCCTCCCTGATCCTGCAAAGCCTGCGGAAGGATCCTCGTGTTGTTCGGATCAAGGAGAGGGACCATTACTGGCTGGCCACTTTCCTTGATCCACGGTACAAGGGTAAGGTTGCGGACCTTATCTTGCCGTCGCAGAGGGAGCAGAGGATGAGACATCTCAGGGAGGCCTTGCAGAAAGGTCTGTGCAACGCGTTCCCAGAAACTGGGAGGTTACAAACTCCTGGTCCTGGACGACGAGTTACTGAGGCTTCGGTCAGTAGCAGAAGGAGCGGTGGGGAAGGTGGACGTCTGACCGATGCGTTCAGACAATTTTTTAGTCCACAGCCCCAAGGTATGATCGGTTCCAGCAACCATCGCCAGCGTCTGATATACATGGTGCAGGAATACCTATGGGGCAAGGTCAGACTTGGACACCTTTCCCACCGAAAATCCTCTGGCTTACTGAGTCCTGAGGATGGATCACTGGCCAGAGCTTGCACAGTATGCAATTGAGCTACTGGCCTGTCCTGCCTCCAGCGTTCTTTCCGAACGCACATTCAGTGCTGCTGGAGGATTTGTCACCGATCATAGGGTGCGCCTGTCCACTGACTCGGTTGATCGACTGACCTTCATCAAAATGAATCAGTCTTGGATCACCACCAGCTACCAGGCACCTGAAGCAGATATAACGGAATAATTTATAATGTCACATCCCTTCAAGACTGCCTATGCTGATGCTGAGTGACTGTCCTGTTATGTTCACTGACTATCCTCTTCCTCCTCCTCAATGATCCATGCCACCACACCAGTGCCTAGCACAATTTTTCAGCCCCTGTATAACAGGGGCGTGTACTTACAATTTTTTTAAAATATGCTTCGCAACAGGTGTGACTGCTGTGCTCCAAGTACAGTATCTGTGAAGGGTTGCAGTGTTGTGGCACCAGCACCAGTGCCTAAGGCACAATTTTTCAGCCCCTGTTGGGGCGTGTAATTACAATTTTTTAGGCAATGCTTTGCAACAGGTCCTGCTTTGCCTAAGGCCCAATTTTTCAGCCCCTGTATAACAGGGGCGTGCAATTACGATTTTTTAAAAAGATGCTTCGCAACAGGTGTGACTGCTGTGCTCCAAGTACAGTATCTGTGAGGGGTTGCAGTGTTGTGGCACCAGCACCAGTGCCTAAGGCACAATTTTTCAGCCCCTGTATAACAGGGGCGTGTAATTACAATTTTTTTAAAAAAGATGCTTCGCAACAGGTGTGACTGCGGTGCTCCAAGTACAGTATCTGTGAGGGGTTGCAGTGTTGTGGCACCAGCACCAGTGCCTAAGGCACAATTTTTCAGCCCCTGTGGGGGCGTGTAATTACAATTTTTAGGCAATGCTTTGCAACAGGTCTCATTGCTGTGCTAAGAGTACAGTATCTGTGAGGGGTTGCAGTGTTGTGGCACCAGCACCAATGCCTAAGGCCCAATTTTTCAGCCCCTGTTTAACAGGGGCGTGTAATTACAAATCTTGATCTAATAGTTCACAGCAGGGCCCATTCCTGCGCCCACCAAGAGTAACTATGAGGGCCTACAGTCTTGTGGCAACACCGTCCACCACCACCACCAAAGGCCAATTTTTTCTGCCCTGTTCAACAGGTGCATGCAATTACAAATCTTGATCTAATAACTCACAGCAGGGCCCATTCCTGCGCCCACCAAGAGTAACTGTGAGGGCTTACAGTCTTGTGGCAACACCGTCCACTACCACCACCACCACCACCAAATGCCCAATTTTTCTGCCCTGTTCAACAGGTGCATGCAATTACAAATCTTGATTTAATAACTCACAGCAGGGCCCATTCCTGCGCCCACCAAGAGTAACTGTGAGGGCTTACAGTCTTGTGGCAACACACCGTCCACCACCACCACCACCACCAAAGGCCCAATTTTTCTGCCCTGCTCAACAGGTGCATGCAATTACAAATCTTGATCTAATAACTCACAGCAGGGCCCATTCCTGTGCCCACCAAGAGTAACTGTGAGGGCTTACAGTCTTGTGGCTACACCAACCTCTAATGGGGAAAATTTCTGCAGAGTATATACGGCAGGCCCCTACTTTCAAACATCCAACTTACAAACGACTCCTACTTGCAAACGGAAAGAGAAAAACAGGAAGTGAGAGGAAATCTACCCCTAGGAAGGGAAATTCTATCCTGTTAGATTTAATTTGGAAAAAGGTATCTCCTCTCTACTGATGCTTTATCACCAATCCTTGTTTCAATTAAAACCCCACTTTTTCCAAAAACATTTGTCATTGGGACGGAAAGTGAGGTGAAATGTTCTGAACAGATGTGCAAAGACAGCAAATGTTACAGGGGTGATAACCCCTCCCTATGTTCTCCAAAAAGCTTAAAAATAGATTTTTTTTGGGATGGAGCTACACTTCATAATGTACCTGTTCAGATTCTACTTAAGAACAAACCTACAGTCCCTCTCTTGTTTGCACCGCCTATATACTGCTGTTCAGAGTATATAGGGTTGTAGGTTATAGGGTTTTATTTTGGGTGCAGGGTCCCCCTTAATATCCATACAAGACCCAAAGGGGCTGGGGGGGGGGGGGGTGTGATGGGGTAACCATGCCATTTTTCTCAAGGATTTTCAGCCATATGGCCAGGACAAGACATGACATTAAAGCCGCAAGTGGTTTTAAATGGCTTCTTTTTTTCCTTTACTTGAAACACATGCCACTTCACAGGCATACTTTAGACACCCCCCAGGTACCATATTTAAAGGAAAATTTCACTTTTTTTTTTTCACTTTATGCATCATTAAAATGACTGCTCCCGAAAAAACGTTAGTTTTTTTAAAAGTTCTTTTTGCATTGATATATGTCCCCTGGGGCAGGACCCGGGTCCCCAACCCTGTTTTATGACATTAACATGCATATTGGCCGTTGTAAATAGCAATTTTGATTTCAAACGTTCGCGTCCATTATAACGAATAGGGTTCGAAAATTCGCGCAAACTTTCGGTCCATTCGAAGGTTCTGGTGCGAACCGAACCCGGGGGTGTTTGGCTCATCCCTATTCACCACTGTACCCCCCTGCACATCTGCCCCACCATTATACTATCCTGCACATCTGCCCCACCTCTGTACCCCCCCCGCTCATCTGTCCCACCACTGTAACCCCCTGTACATTTGTCCCAACACAGTTCATGCACCTTCCCACCTCAGATCACTGTCCCCCCTGCACATCTGCTCCACTACCGTACCCCCATGCTCTTCTGTCTCACCGCTGAATCATCTTCTCATCTGCACTAACACTAAACTTATCTGCTTATCTGCCCAACCTCTGTACCCCCTGCTCATCTGTCCCACCACTGTAACTCCCTGCTCATCTGCCCCACCAATGTTCCCCCTTTCTCATCTGCCCCACCACTGTACCTCCTTGTACATCTGCTCCACCGCCGTACCCCCATGCTTTTCTGTCTCACCGCTGAACCACCCTCTCATCTGTCCTAACACTGAACTTTCTGCTCATCTGCCCCACCACTGTAACCCCCTTTCTCATCTGCCCCACCACTGTACCTCCTACACATCTGCCTCACCTCTGTACCCCCCTGCTCCTCTGCCCCGCCACTCTACCCACCTGTATATCTGCCCCACTGTCCCTTCTGCTCTTCTGCCCAACTACTGTAACCTCCTGCTCATCTGTCCCATCAATGCACCTCTTTTCATATCTGCTCCATCGCTGTACCCCCCTGCTCTTCTGTCCCACTGCTGAACCCCCTTCTCATCTGCCCCAATGCTGAACCCCCCCTGCTCATCTTTCCCAGCACTGTAACCCTCTTCTCATCTGGCCCAACACTGAACACCCCCCTTCTCATCTGCCCCATCACTGTACCCCCCTGCTTTTCTGTCCCACCTCTAAACCCCCCTCTCATCCCTCCCACCACTGTATCTCCTGCACATCTGCCCCACCACTGTACCCCCTTGCTCTTCTGTCCCACCGCTGTAACCCCCTGCTCATCTGCCACATCAGTGTACTCCTTTTCTTATCTGCCCCACCACTGTACCTCCCTGCACATTTGATCCGCCACCATATCCCCATGCTCTTCTGTCTCACTAATGAATCACCTTCTCATCTGTCCTAACACTGAACCCATCTGCTCATCTGCCCCACCACTATAACCCGCTTTCTCATCTGCCTCACCAAAGTACCTTCTGCACATCTGTCTCACCTCTGTACCCCCCTGCTCTTCTGCCCCACATCTGTCCCCCCTGCTCTCCTGCCCCACCACTGTAACTCCCTGCTCATCTGTCCCACAATACACCTCCTTTCACATCTGCCCCACTGCTGTACCCCCCTGCTCTTCTGTCCCACCTGTGAACTCCCTTCTCATCTGCCCCAACACTAAACCCCCCTGCCCATCTGTCCCACCATTATAACCCCCTTCTCATCTGGCCCAACACTGAACCCCCTGCTCATCTGCCCCATCATTGTACCCCCCCTGCTCTTCTGTCCCACTGCTGAACCCACTTCTCATCTCTTCCACCACTGTACCTCCCTGCACATCTGCCCCACCGCTGTACCCTCCTGCTTTTCTGTCCCACCTCTAAACCCCTCCTGCTCATTTTGCCCACTGATGTACCCTCCTGCTCATCTGCTCCACCGCTGTACCCTCTTTTTATCTATGATATGCATGATATGCAGAGTGGTGAATGGAAGCAGAGATGAGACACATCTACCTGTACTGGTACACTCATCCTGCTGACCCACCTCTCGTATCCAGCCCACGTGCTTGTATGTGATGTATGTGATGTCACATACAAGCATCTGGAATGGATGCGCAATGATGAGCTCAGGTCAATCATATAAAAGCGTGACACATGTGGATGAACTGATATGAACGCTGCTATGGCATTTTAAGGACATAAGATGTGTTGGAATTTTTAACACTAAATATTAAAATGTCATGTCCAGAAATGATATAATGTATTTTATGTAATATTAAAAAAAAATTAATCTAATAGCTAGACATGTGCAATTCATTTCGGTCCGAATGTAAATTTGGATGAATTTTTGGTTATTCTGAGATTCAGATGTATCTGAATCTTCGAATTAAATAGTAACGAATTTTGTTGAAATTTTCTAAATTTCATTTTGTACGTTCATTTTCTAATGAATTCCACATTTGTGGAATGATTTGAATTTGGATTGGTCAAAAAATTAAAGAAAAGTAAAGAATAGTTGGTTGTTAAGCAGCGAGCAGCCGGCCACCATGTTCTTAACCGATTGCCGCCCGCCGTCAAATGACAGAGGGAAGGTGTGGCTCTCGTTCTGGAAGGATGTCATGACGGTGCACCCGAACGGCCACTCCCGCGCACCCGCGGGGGACATGGCACGACCCCGATCTCTGTAAAGAGCTGTGGCTCTTTCTCCATGTGAATGGCTGTGTCCAATCACACCCGGTCACATGTAAACATGGAAATGCCAGTAATCAGCTCTCATCACCTAACACTGACAGAGTGTGTGGCGAGGAGTAGGGATGGGCGAAAGTTTCGGCCCAAGCATTTCGGCAAACAGCCCAACAAACAGCCCATTCGACCATTTGTTTGGCCCCCCAAACTGACAACAATGCAGTGCGGCGCTGTAACCACTTCCCGACCGCCCCCTGTATATATACGTCGGCAGAATGGCACGTACAGGCAGAATCACGTACCTGTACGTGACATTCTTCCGGCGGTTGGGGGGTCCGATCGGACCCCCCTCCGCCGGCGGGGACGGTCGGGATGGCTTCAGAAGCGATGCGGGACGAGGTAACGGCCAGTCGTTTCTGGCCACCCCCTCCCGATCGCTCTGGCCAATGAGATTCGTCCGCTTCCTTCCCCTTCCTGTGTAATTGTAAACACAGGCAAGGGGAAGTGATGTCACGCTCCTCGTGTCGGTCTTTCTGACCGCGACGCCGAGCGGAGAAGACATCAGGTAAGTGCACCAACACTACACTGACACCAGGCACACATAGGCACATATTTCACCCCCCTGTCACCCCCTGATCACCCCCCAGATCACCCCCTGCCCCCCCAGTCACAGTGTCACTGATTGCAGTGATCATTTATTTTACTGATCACTGCATTTAGTGTCAGTGTGACTGCAATAACTGTCAGGGCAGTTAGTTTTAGGCCCCTTTAGGTCCAAGGTAGCCCCCTACCCCCCCCCCCCAATAAAGGTTTAACCCCTTGATTGCCCCCTAGGTAACCCTTTCACCCCCTTTTGCCAGTGTCACTAAGCGATCGTTTTTTTTGATCGCTCTATTAGTGTCACTGGTGCCGCTAGGTAGCCAGTTTTTTTTTTTAGGTAACCGCCAGGTTTATATAGGATTATAAATAGGTTTATAGGTCAGGTACCCCCATATTACAACCTAAATAAAGGTTTTAACCCCTTGATTGCCCCTAGAGTTAACTCTTTCACCAGTGATCACAGTATAAGTGTCACTGGTGACGCTGGTTAGCCAGTTAGTTATTTAGTTATTTAGGTTCCCCGTCAGGTTTTTATATAGTGTCAGGTACCCCCATATATTACCTAATAAAGGTTTTAACCCCCTGATTGCCCCTAGTTAACCCTTTCACCAGTGATCACCGTATAACTGTTACGGGTGACGCTGGTTAGTTAGCTTGTTTTTTTATACTGTCAGGGCACCCGCCATTTATTACCCAACTATCGGTTTAACCCCCTGATCGCCCGGCGGGTGATATCAATTAGGTTTTAGGGTCAAATAAGGTCTGCGTCGCCCCAGGTTAGTGCCAGTACCGCAAAAACACCCACGCGCAAAGCATACACCTCCCTTAGTGGTATAGTATCTGAACAGATCAATATCTGATCTGATCAGATCTATACTAGCGTCCCAGCAGTTTAGGGTTCCAAAAAACGCATTGTTAGCGGGATCAGCCCAGATACCTGCTAGCACCTGCGTTTTCCCCCTCCGCCCAGCCCAGCCCAGCCCACCCAAGTGCAGTATCGATCGATCACTGTCACTTCCAAAACACTAAGCACACATAACTGCAGCGTTCGCAGAGTCAGGCCTGATCCCTGCGATCGCTAACAGTTTTTTTGGTAGCGTTTTGATTCAGTTGCCAGCAGCCTAGGAGCTTTTTTTCCTGTGAATCTCACTAGTGTACTACTAAATTTAGAGCCCAAAATGGCAAATCGCAAGTACACTAGTGAACAGGCCTACTTGTTTCTGAGTATGTCAGATAGTGAAGAGGAGGTCACTCATCTGTCACAATCAGGCTCAGAATACGATCCAGTAGACGACAGCGGCTCCATGACAGATAGCTCTGGCGACGAAGGTGTGGTCCCTGCTAAGGTCAGGCGTACCCGATCCCGATCTTCTGATGTTGTTGAGGTGCAGGAACCGCAGGTCTCTCGTATGGAGCAGAGAAGTACTAGCGCCGCTATTCCTTCTGGTGAACTGGCAAGCACCAGCGGCCTAGTACACCCTGGACGTAGTCAAACCAGCACTGCAGTAACACTTGGTGACGTGGCGAGTCCCATAAGTGCAGTTCAAGCTGGCGAGGTGGCAAGCACAAGTAGTGTCCCGCTGCCACCAAGAAGAAGACAAAGGCAGGTCCGTCGATCACATAGTGTCCTTCCTGCAGAATTCGCCAATCCTGATTGGGTGCCCACCACTTCTGCAGAACCCGTACTTCCCCCATTCACTGGCCAACCCGGTATTCAGGTGGAAACAGCTGATTTTAAGCCATCCGATTTTTATTCGCTGTTTTTCACGGAAGATCTCTATAGATCTATTGTGGACCAAAGTAATATATACGCTGGTCAACACATCGCCGCTAATCCCCAAGTGCCTTCCCTTGCCAGAGATTGGAAACCAATTACGGTTTCCGAATTTAAGACCTTTCTGGGCCTTTCCCTCAACATGGGCATACACAAATTCCCGACTCTGAGGTCTTATTGGTCCACCTCACCGCACCACCATATGCCCGTGTTCTCTGCCTCCATGTCCAGGGCACGATACGAACAGATCTTGCGGTTCATGCACTTCAGTGACAATGAACTTTGTCGTCCTCGTGGAGACCCTGAATTTGATCGGCTCTACAAAATTCGGCCCCTCATAAACCACTTCAACCAACGTTTTGCAGCCTTGTTTAATCCCAATCAAGTTGTCTGCGTTGACGAGTCCCTGATTAAGTTTTCTGGCCGCTTGTCTTTCAAACAGTTCCTTCCCAGCAAGCATGCCAGATACGGGGTCAAGCTCTACAAGCTCTGTGACAGGGCAACAGGCTATACGTGGAGCTTTTCGGTTTATGAGGGAAAAGATAGTCACGTAGAGCCGGAGAACTGTCCAGATTACATAGGGAGCGCTGGCAAGATAGTGTGGAACTTGGTGTCACCCTTATTCGGAAAGGGGTACCACTTGTACGTGGACAATTATTACACGAGCGTGCCACTGTTTAGTCACTTGTTTGATCATCAGATTGGAGCATGTGGCACCGTGCGACCTAATCGCCGGGGCTTTCCCCAGCGGCTTGTAGATTCCCCTCTTAGGCTGGGGGAGAGAGCCTGCTTCAAGTGTAATAATTTGCTCGCTGTGAAGTGGAGGGATAATAGGAATGTTTTCGTTCTTACCTCCCTTCATGCAGACACGACAGTCCAAATTCGTACGGCGGCTGGTGTTGTGACGAAACCCCTCTGTGTCCACGAATACAACCTTAATATGGGGGGGGTGGACCTCAACGACCAGTTGTTGGCGCCGTACCTAGTTGTCCGTAAGGCTAGACGCTGGTACAAAAAAGTGTCTATTTATTTATTCCAATTGGCTTTGCTGAATGCTCATGTGCTATACGGAGCTTCAGGCGGGACGTTACCCTTCCTTGAATTCCAGGGAGCGGTTGTCATGGAACTCCTGTATCCAGGCGATTCCACACCTCACCATCCCCTACCAAATGCAGTAAGCCGGCTGCATGAGAGGCATTATCCTCATGTCCTCCAGAGTACCCCTACCCAACGAGCCCCCCAAAGAAGATGTCGTGTCTGTAGCAAGCGCGGATTTAGGCGTGACACCCGTTATTATTGTCCACGCTGTCCTGACAATCCTGGTCTCTGCGTTGGTGAATGCTTTGAACGCTACCACGAACTAGTGAGGTATTAGCGTAGGGTACAGCATTTCACAGGCTAGGATACACTTTCACAGGGTCTCAAGAATGCCATCGCATTTTGAGACCCGACCGTTGCAGTTAAAATTATAGTTACAGGGTCTCAAGAATGCCATCGCATTTTGAGACCCGACCGTTACAGTTAAAATTATAGTTATAGTTTAAAAAAAAAGTGTAAAAAATAAAAATAAAAAAAAAAAAAGTACAAAAAAAAAAAAAAAAACCCCAAAAAAAATATAAAATAAAAAACCAAAAATAGTTGTCGTTTTATTGTTCTCTCTCTATTGTTGCTCTTTTTTACTCTATTCTATTCTGCAATGTTTTATTATGTTTTATCATGCTTGCTTTTCAGGTATGTTTTATTGTTAACCATTTTTTTGTTTTCAGGTGCGCCATTCAGTTGCAGCGCGGATTTATTTATCTTGACAGCAACAGCGTTTGCTCCCACGATACATAAAGCCGCGACTCCAACACTGTAGGAGGTGATTTCACCACCACAGTTAAAAAATAGAGCATATATGCCGAAGCATGGGGGCAGCAGAGGGCGGAGGAGCGATTTTGCTCCTAATGCCACGTACATACGGTCGAAAAAAGTCCGACCATGTGTACGTGGCATAACTTTTTTGCGGGAGGATGCCCCCATGCTTCGGCATATATATATTTTAGGCACCGGTTGCGTTAACAAAATGTTTTATTTTTTACTATGTTTTTTTTTTTGGTATTTGCTTTGCAGGTATGGTATGGTAAGGTCTTACTGTTATACTCTAATGTTACTTTGTTTTAATGTTAACCATTATTTGCTTAGCAGGTACGCCATTCAGTTGCAGCGTGGATTTATTTATCTTGACAGCAACAGCGTTTGCTCCCACGATACATAAAGCCGCGACTCCAACGCTGTAGGAGGTGATTTCACCACCACAGTTAAAAAAAAGAGCATATATGCCGAAGCATGGGGGCAGCAGAGGGCGGAGGAGCGATTTTGCTCCTAATGCCACGTACATACGGTCGAAAAAAAGTCCGACCATGTGTACGTGGCATAACTTTTTTGCGGGAGGATGCCCCCATGCTTCGGCATATATATATTTTAGGCACCGGTTGCGTTAACAAAATGTTTTATTTTTTACTATGTTTTTTTTTTTTTTGGTATTTGCTTTGCAGGTATGGTATGGTAAGGTCTTACTGTTATACTGTAATGTTACTTTGTTTTAATGTTAACCATTATTTGCTTAGCAGGTACGCCATTCAGTTGCAGCGTGGATTTATTTATCTTGACAGCAACAGCGTTTGCTCCCACGATACATAAAGCCGCGACTCCAATGCTGTAGGAGGTGATTTCACCACCACAGTTAAAAAAAAAGAGCATATATGCCGAAGCATGGGGGCAGCAGAGGGCGGAGGAGCGATTTTGCTCCTAATGCCACGTACATACGGTCGAAAAAAGTCCGACCATGTGTACGTGGCATAACTTTTTTTGCGGGAGGATGCCCCCATGCTTCGGCATATATAAATGGTGCATGTATGCCCATCATTAGAAGTGGGTGGATGAAGGGAGGTATTCTAATGGTGGGCATACCCACCGCGCCATTGGGAAATTGGGAAAGCATTTTATCACACCGATCTTGGTGTGGTCAGATGCTTTGAGGGCACAGGAAAGATCTAGGGTCTAATAGACCCCAATTTTTTCAAAAAAAGAGTACCTGTCACTGCCTATTGCTATCATAGGGGATATTTACATTCCCTGCGATAACAATAAAAATGACAACTAAGAAAAAAAAAATGGAAGGAACAGTTTAAAAATAAAATAAAAAAGCTAAATAAAAAGAAAAACTAAAAAAAAAAAAAAAAAAAAGCACCCCTGCCCCCCCTTCTTTTGCGCAAAGGCGAACACAAGCGTTGGTCTGGCGTCATATGTAAACAGCAATTGCACCATGCATGTGAGGTATCACCGCGAAGGTCAGATCGAGGGCAGTAATTTTAGCAGTAGACCTCCTCCGTGAATCTAATGTGGTAACCTGTAAAGGCTTTTAAAGGCTTTTAAAAATGTATGTAGTTTGTCGCCACTGCGTGTTTGTGCGCAATTTTAAAGCATGTCGTGTTTGGTATCCATGTACTCGGCCTAAGATCATATTTTTTATTTCATCAAAAATTTGAGCAATATAGTGTGTTTAAGTGCATTAAAATAAAAAAAAGTGTATTTTTTCCACAAAAAATGCGTTTGAAAAATCGCTGCGCAAATACTGTGTGGAAAAAAAAAAAATGCAACACCCACCATTTTAATCTGTAGGGCCTTTGCTTTAACAATATATATAGTGTTTGGGGGTTCAACGTAATTTTCTTGCAAAAAAAAAATATGTTTTCATGTAAACAAAAAGTGTCAGAAAGGGCTTTATCTTCAAGTGGTTAGAAGAGTGGGTGACGTGTGACATAGGCTTCTAAATGTTGTGCATAAAATGCCAGGACAGTTCAACCCCCCCCCCCCCAAATGACCCCATTTTGGAAAGTAGACACCCCAAGCTATTTGCTGAGAGCAATGTTGAGCCCATTAAATATTTTTTTTTTTGGTCCCAAGAGATTGAATAATGAAAAAAAAAAAAAAAAATAATATTTTTTTTTTACAAAAACTTGTCACTAAATGATATATTGCTCAAACATGCCATGGGCATATGTGGAGATACACCCCAAAATACATTCTGTTGCTTCTCCTGAGTACGGGGATACCACATGTGTGGGACTTTTTGGGAGCCTAGCCGCGTACGGGACCCCAAAATCCAAGCACCGCTTTCAGGCTTTCTAAGGGTGTAATTTTTTTATTTCACTCCTCACTGCCAATCACAGTTTCGGAGGCCATGGAATGCCCAGATGGCACAAACCACCCCCAAATGACCCCATTTTGGAAAGTAGACACCCCAAGCTATTTGCTGAGAGGTATGGTGAGTATTTTGCAGATCTCGCTTTTTGTCACAATGTTTTGAAAATTGAAAAAAGAAAAAAAAAAATTTTTTTTTTTCTTTACTTTCTTCATTTTCAAAAACACATGAGAGCTGTAAAATACTCACCATGCCTCTCAACAAATAGCTTGGGGTGTCTACTTTCCAAAATGGGGTCATTTGGGGGGGTTTTGTGCTATTTTGGCATTTTATGGCCTTCGAAACTGTGATAGGTAGTGAGGAGTGAAATCAAAAATTTGCACCCTTAGAAATCCTGAAGGCGGTGCTTGGGTTTCGGGGCCCCGTACGCGGCTAGGCTCCCAAAAAGTCCCACACATGTGGTATCCCCATACTCAGGAGAAGCAGCAAAATGTATTTTGGGGTGCAATTCCACATATAACCATGGCATGTGTGAGCAATATATCATTTAGTGACAACTTTTTGAATAAATTTTTTTTTATTTTTTTTTTTGTCTTTATTCAATCACTTGGGACTAAAAAAAAAAATATTCAACGGGCTCAACATGCCTCTCAGCAAATAGCTTGGGGTGTCTACTTTCCAAAATGGGGTCATTTGGGGGGGTTTTGTGCCATCTTGGCATTTTATGGTCTTCAAAACTGTGATAGGTAGTGATAGGTAGTGAGGAGTGAAATCAAAAATTTATGCCCTTAGAAATCCTGAAAGCGGTGCTTGGTTTTCGGGGTCCCGTATGCGGATAGGCTCCCAAAAAGTCCCACACATGTGGTATCCCCGTACTCAGGAGAAGCAGCAGAATGTATTTTGGGGTGTAATTCCACATATGCCCATGGCATGTGTGGGCAATATATCATTTAGTGACAACTTTGGGCAAAAAAAAAAAAGTTTGTAATATTCCCGCAACTTGTGGCAAAATATAAAATATTCCATGTACTCAACATGCCTCTCAGCAAATAGCTTGGGGTGTCTACTTTCCAAAATGGGGTCATTTGGGGGGGTTTTGTGCAATTTTGGCATTTTATGGCCTTCGAAACTGTGATAGGTAGTGAGGAGTGAAATCAAAAATTTACACCCTTAGAAATGCTGAAGGTGGTGCTTGGGTTTCGGGGCCCCGTACGCGGCTAGGCTCCCAAAAAGTCCCACACATGTGGTATCCCCGTACTCAGGAGAAGTGGCAAAATGTATTTTGGGGTGCAATTCCACATATAACCATGGCATGTGTGAGCAATATATCATTTAGTGACAACTTTTTGAATACATTTTTTTTTTTTTTTTTTTTTTTGTCTTTATTCAATCACTTGGGACTAAAAAAAAAAATATTCAATGGGCTCAACATGCCTCTCAGCAAATAGCTTGGGGTGTCTACTTTCCAAAATGGGGTCATTTGGGGGGGTTTTGTGCCATCTTGGCATTTTATGGCCTTCAAAACTGTGATAGGTAGTGATAGGTAGTGAGGAGTGAAATCAAAAATTTATGCCCTTAGAAATCCTGAAGGCGGTGCTTGGTTTTCGGGGTCCCGTATGCGGATAGGCTCCCAAAAAGTCCCACACATGTGGTATCCTCGTACTCAGGAGAAGCAGCAGAATGTATTTTGGGGTGTAATTCCACATATGCCCATGGCATGTGTGGGCAATATATCATTTAGTGACAACTTTGGGCAAAAAAAAAAAAGTTTGTAATATTCCCTCAACTTGTGGCAAAATATAAAATATTCCATGTACTCAACATGCCTCTCAGCAAATAGCTTGGGGTGTCTACTTTCCAAAATGGGGTCATTTGGGGGGGTTTTGTGCTATTTTGGCATTTTATGGCCTTCAAAACTGTGATAGGTAGTGAGGAGTGAAATCAAAAATTTGCACCCTTAGAAACCCTGAAGGCGTTGATTGGGTTTCGGGGCCCCGTGCGCGGCTAGGCTCCCAAAAAGTCCCACACATGTGGTATCCCCATACTCGGGAGAAGCAGCAAAATGTATTTTGGGGTGCATCTCCACATATAACCATGGCATGTGTGAGCAATATATCATTTAGTGACAACTTTATGAAAAAAAAAATTTTTTTTTTTTTTTTTTTTGTCTTTATTAAATCCCTTGGGACTAAAAAAAAAAAAATATTCAATGGGCTCAACATGCCTCTCAGCAAATAGCTTGGGGTGTCTACTTTCCAAAATGGGGTCATTTGGGGGGGTTTTGTACTTCCCTGCCATTTTAGCACCTCAAGAAATGAGATAGGCAGTCATAAATTAAAAGCGGTGTAAATTCCAGAAAATGTACTCTAGTTTGTAGACGCTATAACTTTTGCGCAAACCAATAAATATACGCTTATTGGCATTTTTTTTACTAAAGACATGTGGCTGAATACATTTTGGCCCAAATGTTTGACTAAAATTGAGTTTATTAGATTTTTTTTTATAACAAAAAGTAGAAAATCTCTTTTTTTTTCAAAATTTTCGCTCCTTTTCCGTTTATATCGCAAAAAATAAAAATCACAGAGGCAATCAAATACCATCAAAAGAAAGCTCTATTTGTGGGAAGAAAAGGACGCAAATTTCGTTTGGTTACAAAATTGCATGACCGCGCAATTACCAGTTAAAGTAGTGCAGTGCGAAATTGAAAAAAGACCTCTGGTCCTTTGGCTGCCAAATGGTCCGGGGCTGAAGTGGTTAATTGTCGGCTCCCGTAACACAGAGAACAGTCATTCATTGAAAGTCATTGACAAAAAAAAGTCATTGATAAAAAAACAAAAAACAACAAAAAAAAGCGATAAAAAAACAAAAAACAAAAAAAAAAGCGTGGGTCCCCCCCCAAATTCAATTACCAGGCCCTTCGGTCTGCTATGGATATTAAGGGGAACCCCGGCCCAAAAAAAAAAAAAATGGCGTGGGGTCCCCCTCAAAATCCATACCAGACCCTTATCCGAGCACACAAGTGGGTGCTTCCCTTTTATAGTGCAGTCGAATGCGTTGTATGCCGTGGTGTTATTGACCGTCGGAATTTGGTGTGACCGTGTGTAGGCAAGACAGTCTGAGGGAAATTCCGTTGGAATTCCGACGGGAAAACCATCAGAGCTTTTTCCGACGAGAATTCCGACCGTGTGTACGTGGCATTACACTTTGCGCATTTAAAATAAATAGGTAAATTTGAAAAAAAAGAATGTGTAAGTAAACTATTTACAGTATGCGGTCATATAATTTGGGTGTTTTTTTTCAGTACTAACCACACAAAGGTGTAACATAGCAACATTTGGTTAAATACAATTTCTAATAATTGTTTATATTTTAAAATGTTAATACATGATTATTCATTCTCTATGGTTATAACAGAAAGCTCTTTGTATTGTAAAACTTTAATAAAAGCATTTTGTTGTCGTATTTTTAACTCTGGGCTTTTCCTAGAATTTTCAGCTTCTTAGAATAGAAGATGAGAACCTCAGCACCAGTTCATGATGCATATTCCTGAGATAGGAAAAAAAAAAAAACTTCTAATAAAGATTAGCATGCATGTGGGAAGATTTTGGTTCCACTATTAGAATCATTCTTATTAAAAGAGAGTAAATATATATGCCTGACAAAGTTTTAGCCCTGTGTTGAATACGCAAAGCGATGAGTTTCACTGAATAGAATTAATAATGGTCATGCAGTAGCATAGCACTTTTCATCTCTGGATCACAAAGCTCTTCAGAGACTCAAATAATACACTAGTACAGTCCTTATTATGCAGCTATAATTGGTAAGGGTTTTATCTACCGCTGTGGGATTAAATACAACTTTCTGCTTCCCGCTGGTTCAATAGGTTACTGGTGTAAGTAGGTCTGGCCCTTTCTGTGCAGTGTTGATAACTACTTCCTATGCTTCCCCTTTGCTACTACGTTCCCACCAGAAAAAAAAAAAAATATTGATATGTCAAGAGATTTTGTTGCTCTAAATATTAGAATATGGAAGATAAGTGATCAAAAGGATTTTGACAATTGAATACCTGTTGGTACTAAACAAGATGGTTGCATATTTCCATTAAGGGATTATTTTTTTGGTATGTCATGCACTGCAGTCCTTACAGATTATGTAGAATTGTTTGGAAAAAAAACATCCAGTAAACTAGGGATGAGCCGAACACCTCCCAGTTCGGTTCGCAGCAGAACATGCGAACAGGCTAAAAATTTGTTCGAACACTGTTAAAGTCTATGTCAAAAGTGCTAATTTCAAAGACTTATATGCAAGTTATTGCCATAAAAAAGTGTTTGGGGGACCCGGGTCCTACCCCAGGGGACATTTGTCAATGCAATTTTTTTTTATAAAACTGACGTTTTTTTCGGGAGCGTGATTTCAATAATGTTTAAAGTGAAACAATAAAAATTAAATATTCCTTTAAATATCATGCCTGGGGGGTGTCCTTAGTATGCCTGTAAAGCAGCGTATAGCAGAAAAATTGGGCCTTTGGTGGTGGTGGTGCAACAAACTATAATACATAATCTATCCAAGATATCTGTAAATAGACGCCTCGTGTTGGACGCTGGAACAGGCCCTGCTGTGAAATATTATATCAGAAGTTGTACTTACATGCCCCTGTTAAACAGGGGCAGAAAAATTGGGTGGTGGTGGTGGTGCCACAACACTGTAACCCCTCACATATACTCTTGTTGGGCGCAGGTAGATGCACTGCAGATATAGGTTACACTGAATGCAGAGTATATAAATATATATATATATATACACACGAGACTGTATAAATATATATCAATACACCGCCTGAAGTGTATTAGAAACAGTACACCACGGGATGCATTGTAGATATAGGTTACACTGAATGCAGAGTATATATATATATATATATATATATATATATATATAAATACACACGAGACTGTATATATATATATGTATATATATATATATATATATATATATTAATACACCGCTTGAAGTGTACTAGAAACAGTACACCACAGAATGCACTGTAGATATAGGCTACACTGGATGCAGAGTATATATTTATCTATCTATCTATCTATCTATCTATCTATCTATCTATCTATCTTATCTATCTATCTATCTATCTATCTATATCTATCTATCTATCTATCTATCTATCTATCTATCTATCTATCTATCTATCTATCTATCTATTATATAGATAGATAGATAGATAGATAGATAGATATAGATATATTAGACTGACTGTATATATATAAAATACACTGCCACTAACTGAATAACCTGACTGCTTAATCCAACTCAAGCTATCTCTGTCCACACCAACAACACTACACATGGCTGCCATGTAAGCAGTCTTATATAGTGTGGGCCGTGGACTTAGTCCCCCCTGAGCCATGATTGGCCAAAGGCACCCTGGTCAGGTGCATGCTTTGGCCAGTCATCATACAGCAATGCACTGCGATCTCACAGTGCATTATGGGGCGTTCCGCGGCGCTCGATTTTGCTGCGAATGCCCCATAATGTTCGCTCTTCGTCGAACGGGGGCGAACACCCGCTGTTCGAGTCGAACTTATGTTCGACCCGAACATCAAGCTCATCCCTATAAGCAACAGCTCAGAGGGAAAAACCACCATTTTTATGGGAGAGGGATAGAGCAAAAGGCACAGACTTTACACTACTTACTACTTTTTACAACAGTGATGTGCATAGGAAAAACTCTGAACCCATAGATACTGAAAACTGTGGATAGCAAAACAAAAACACAAGCACATTGCATAGCACATATAAAATAATTTATTAAAAGATTTTATCAACACAATCCTGTTTTATTATTTCAAAATGATTACATGGACATGACAATGACTTTAGTGTACTCCAATAGGCTGCATAATCCCCAGATCTCAGTCAAACAGAGACCTATGCTTTCAGGATGGAATGGAACAAAAGATTGGCAGCATAAATGAATGGCTCATAGACTTGCAAGAAGCATTAGGCTGCTGTTAAGATAAACTTGGGGTTTGGGTCATCGATTACTTCAATCCCAACTTTTGCTCTTTGAGGTTCATTGAACGAGCACAAACTAAACCAAAAGTGGCCAGATTTTGCTGTTTTGTAAACAGGCCAGCGGGTACCTGGGTGATGTTGTTGACAAATACAGTGGTACTTTGGATTACGAGCATAATTAGTTCCAAAAGAGTGCTTGTAATCCAACACACTCATATATCAAAGCGAGTTTCCCCATAGGAGTCAATGGAGATGCAGATAATTAGTTCCACAGTGACTGCTATTGTATGCAGTACCGCATGTGGCCAGAGGTGGGGGGGCACCGGAGACACTTGGAAACACTCAAACAACTGCCATGAGCCGCTCGGATGCACTTGGAGAGGCTCAGAGACACTTGGGAATGGAATGTTTCTGAATGTTTCTGAGTGTCTCCGAGTGTCTCTGCGTTGCGTTCCCGAGCGGCTTCAAGTG